>JAXDDX010000064.1:2385000-2410000 GCA_034670405.1 Hoplostethus atlanticus | reverse complement strand
CAGGTTAAAAATATGGATGGAATCTAATCTAATCTAATCTTTTTACAATATATTAAAGTGGAAGCGTACATGTGTATATTAGTCAGCATCACTGTCCAAGGTAGTAATAAATTACAATAATAAAATGTATTTACATAGCACTTTTTAAAAAAAGTTACAAAGTGCTTAATAGATTGGAAATGAAAAAAGCAATACTGAAGGAAAAAAATACAGAAGAAAAAATACTAAATAAAAAATTAAATTAAAATAAAATAATAATATTGTTTATTATAAAACAGTCCAAATTGTTTTTATGTGTCTTGAGAAGTGGTTTAGAGGATGACACTGATTCAACAAGTTCCTCACAGGCTGAGCAGGTAAACCTTCTGCTGAGGAGGAGGATACTAGGATCCCTTTTCATCATCTTAAATCCCACCATTGTGTACTACAGTGGAAGTTGTAGTAATCGATGTAATTCTTTGTCTAAACCCCCTCCCCAGCCCAAACTCCTTGGACAAAATCCATATTAAAACTGTTACAGCAGAACAGTCATACTGTTGCTAGGCAGCATTTCCAGTTGGGGCTCAGCATCATGGTGCTACAGTGGATGGAGTTGTAAGGATAATGTGCACAAACCAAGTCATGTTTCCTTACATAAGACTCTTCTCTCTGCCAAGCCCCGCACCACACACACACACACACACACACACACACACACTCACACACACGACCCCTATGATCCCTCCACAACCCCTCACAATCCCCAGTGACCCTTAACCTCTGACCTCGGCCTGTAAACAGGTGGAAGCTGGGGACGTGCTGGTGGCGGGGGACGTATTAAGCCTTCTAATTTGGTGGCCTGGAAAAGCCTTACAGTCAACCACTTCCTGTATTGGAGTTGTGACTGGTGACCTGTCCTGTGTGTATTTCTGCCTTCCACCCAATGTTTTTTTTCTGGGAGAGTGTTTCTCAACTGGCTGTGAAAATTGATAATGATGTCAATAAGCCCTCAATCAAACCTTGTAAATGAAGTTTATTAACTAAGTCCAGCAGCTCATTGCTTTTGCTGGCACTCTGTACGATCATGCAAGGCTTTGAGTGACATTTTCAGGAAATCAATATTTTGGCGTGCATGTTTTTATAGTGGAACTTATTCTGTGCAAAACGCTCATTTATTAAGCTTGTCACCTTAAGGGCAAGACTCTAGGAACAGGTTTTGCTTTTCTGAGTTGTCCTCCTCTGAGTGTTTTGTTGGTTTGCATGTGTAAACTGGCCGGCGGATTTACTGTAAGCCCTCGTCGAACTGAAATTAACTACGTCTTCTGCAGCGGGTTACGTTTCAGCACAGTTGTTTGGAACGCTGGTTCCATTTTAAATTTTCTGTGTGATTTAAATTGGTCGTGGAAGTGTTTTCAGAGCCAGCAGGTTTATACCACATTCCCCCCGTTTCTTAAGAAGGAAGGAAACTGTCAGTGAGGTAAATACAGGACATAATGGGGGTAAATCTAGACTTGCTGGACTCACAGTGCAACCGTTGGGCTACCAAACACTTGGATTATGCTGAAATATAGAGAGAAATATGATGTTCATTTTATTCTCTTTTTGGAAGTCTAAACAAACAGACCCTGTTCTGTCCACTGACACGAGGTGAATTTTTATTTTGTCCCTTTAAGAAGAGGGATGAGTGACAGAGAGAGAGAGAGAGAGAGAGAGAGAGAGAGAGAGAGAGAGAGAAATGGGCACTGGGATGTGCGAAAGAAAAAAGAGGGAGGGAGGGAAGAAGAGGAAGAAGACAGGAGGGATGGATGGAGGGAGGGAGGGCAGTCACCTGTGGTGTGGGAATGGAGCAGTGCTCTCCACAGGGGTCGGTGCCCCCCCTCCCCCTCCACCCCCACACACACACTTACCTCAGACCCCCATCTCTCTCCTTTGGATACAGCTGCAGGACGGGTGAGGGTGTGGGAGAGGGTGGGGGGTGTAGTGAGTTTACGTGGGAGAAATGGATGGGTGCACAGGGGTATGAGTGTTTAGAAAGGGAATGTCGGTCGGGTCAGCAACTATATTCTTATTGTTAGTATTAGTATACTTTAGTATACTAGTATTAGTAGTATTTGTTAGTATTAGTATACTAAATCCACCACTAAAACACTTTGTATTAAACTGGTGATGTATCTTACATTACTAGGTTTCATGTTTGGTGTGAGTTTCGTATTTCCGTGCATTATTTGGCCAAAACGTGAACAACGTGACAACACACTGAGATATTTCCAGCGCAGCTACAGTTCGATCGAAAACGTTTCAGCAATATAAACCGTCGACGGTAAACTTCAGGTTTTGGTGTCAGCTCAGAGAAATCCATCGTAGAAGAGGAAGAGACACCAATTTCTCCACCGACAGTATCCTCGATAGACCAGAATGCAATGCAGCCACAAGACATGTTGCACTTGGCAGAAGGGGTTTCCATAACTTGTGAAGCAAACAAGTTGATGTATATATGTGTGATTACTGGAAGAGGAAGAACAATACACAACCACTGGTTTCAATATTTGAGAAAATATTTGCCTGTATAAACACTCACATTCAATAGCTGGTTTCTCATAGGAACAGGAAGGTGGCGATGTGTGTTTTGCTGACGTGCAGCGAGATGGCGAGGGGGTGGTTGAGTTCCGGTCCCATCAAGTGAGTTCCCATGTCTCAGAGGCGTGGTGAGGTGGAACTGTTCTTCACCACCACAGTGTGCAGGTGAAAAGTGAGACTGCGTACAAAATATTTTCTCACGTTTTGAAAAAAGGTGATTGAAAAATCATAACATTTAAAATCATGGTTATCATTTTTTTTTCCCCCATTACTTTTAGTGAACGTTTATTGAAGCTTTTTTAGGAGATGCACAAACATGCAATGATGAGCCCATAACCACATGTCACCACATACAACCACAACTAAACAAGTTATCACAGTTACTTTTCTAAACATTTTGATCTTGATGAATGCATTTTGTAATCCCCATAGTTTCCCCTAAACGTTTCAGCAGACCAGTAGTGATAACACGCCAAAATGTACATGATGATGTATGTGTGTGTGTGTGTGTGTGTGTGTGTTGCCCTCTGTCCCCTAGGCAGCTGCTTCCAGATGACCCCCGGCAGAGAGCTGTCACTGGACATCTGCATCACACACACACACACACACACACACACCCACACCCACACACACACACACACACATGTACTTGTACATGCAAGCGTGGAGGCCTGTTTTCTGCTTGGTTGGGATTCTGTCACAAGTATTCAGAGCGCCGCACAGCCACACACACTGACAACCACTGACACTAACCACAGTAGACGGACAGACAGATGTGTGTGTGTGTGTGTGTGTGTGTGTGTGTGTGTGTGTGTGTGTGTGATGTTGCTGATGTTAAAGAGAAAGAGTGGTGATACTACACGGCCCACGACCCCTTGTCAGCCAAGGCATGCTTGCACACACACACACACACACACACACTCCTTGGACACCAAAAAGTGGGTAACTATGATTTCCCGTCGGTGATGATCACGAGACAGACAACCACCAAAAATCAATTCTATTGATTTGCGTATCCTCGCGTACCTTACAACAGCTTGACACTACCTACTGTGAACTACACTGTGAAGTTGATGCCAGCACTAACAGGCGGGTCAACTGGAAGGGTTGGGGTGACTCCCTGTGACGATGACTCTACTGAGGGCAGGATTTGTAAGAAGGGTCAACAGGGACGGTTTTTAAGAAATCTCAAGATGTCACACATCCTCTACTGAATCAGTCTTCTACGTCTGTATAGTGGCCAGGTGTGGACGCCTGAGTGACTGAACATTATCGTGACTGTATCTGCTGTAAATCTGCTTAGAGACCCGGCTTCCCTACAGCTTCACTTTAATGTTTCATGTGTTTCTCTGTATTACGTTTTGAACGCCTTGCTGCAAGCCGACCTTCCCATCAGGGGAAATAAAGCCTTAAGGTAGCAAATGAATGAGTGGCACCCCTCCCTCCTTTCATGATTAGCAAGGTGCTGAGCCCCCAACAAGCAGTGGAGTACTTATATAATAACAATAATAATAATAATAATAATAATAATAATAATAATGGGTCAGGTAGTTCCAGAGCCAAAGCCTGGTCACCTTTCATCTTCAGGCTAGACTTGATCTGAGGCTGCACACTGACTCTTGGGGTTGAAAGGTGTGATACAGCTCACTGTGCTTTAAAAGTGATCAGTGATCTTCAAATCAATCAATCTTAACAGGTAACCAGTGAAGAGATGCCAGAGCGACGTGATTTTGTCTGTTAAAATCATAGCGGCTGGTTGACTTTTGGTTGTTGTTAAGTTAAAGTCCAAGAGATCCTTGTTGTTTTTTACTGGTGGCTATCGATGCTCATGCTAACTACCCAGTTCTTCTATAAAAAAAACGCATCACTTCCTGTGTATCAGAGGATTTTATTTCCCAGGAAAGGAAATATAAAAGCAAATTTAAAACCTTTCATGAACTGGGTATATGGGTTGAATCACTATTGTGTTAAATCAGAATCAGTGAGAGAAAGACAAGCAGACAGACGGGGCAGCTGACGGCTGGAGAGACAGACAGGAAGACAGACGCACGGAGACAGACAGTGTGAACGTCTCTAACTCATTCTGCTGTGCACACAAGCTGCACGTCTGACAGAGTTTTCCGGCAATCTCCCCTAATCTGTTGAAACAATGTGTTGAGGTGTGTGTGTGTGTGTGTGTGTGTGTGTGTGTGTGTGTGAGAGAGAGAGAGGGTAGGGTAAGGTAGGGTAGGGTCCCACACCACCATGATTGGGGTCAAAGGTCGGTGGGGAACCAGGGAGCTGTCATGCTCCATTACGCGGTGCTGTGGGACGGCCCTGAAACCAGAGAGAGGCTCTGAACATGCTTGTTTTTCATCCACTTAACAGCCGCCGTTTACACTCATCTGTCCACTCACACACACACACACACAGGTTAATACAGTACACACACAATAACCGACACATGGACGCGTGTATATGCAGTATGTATACAGGTGTACACCTCTTTTACAGTCATCTTTCCCAGAATCCAACATGTGTGAGACATGCATGACTTTGGGGTTGATGTTGAAGTGTCCATTGGCCCATTAGGACGGTGCTGGACAGCCACGCCCCTAATAGTGAAACAAATGACAAGATAGGTCAGCATGGATCGGTACGATGGAAAATGACGGGATAACAGGGTCCAGGAGTCATGCTTTCAGTTTGATTTTCAGTGTTGTGTGAGCATGATCTTAAAGGATAAACATTTGAAATGTGAAGTTGCATGTAGGGCTGCAAACCTTCCATGCCAACTAGATACTGGTGAAATATTAGCTTGTTGCATGGGGAGAGAAACCAGCCACACAAACATCTCCCCTCCCGTTGCTTCTCCCCTGTTTTTTTCCCCGAGATGGACCTCTGGATAATTACGACCTACCAACTTCCGGCTTTAAATGCGATGCGACTTAGTGCTCAGCCCCGCGACAGCGCACCTAGCAAATGGCCACTGAAGAATGTTGATTGGATGGGTTTCGAATGGGTCCTTTCCTGTCTGCGGTGGCTCTCCGCCGCCTCCAGCAGCCGTGCGTGTACGTGCTGTTACCCTGATCGAAGCTGCTCTCAGCTGTCCACAGCCTATTCATCACCCTCACAGCCCGGCTGACTTAATGTCTGCTAGCTCTACAGGGAGAGACGGGATGTGATGATGGAGCACATGCTTGGGCCAAGGGAGCAGGTGTGTGTGTGTGTGTGTGTGTGTGTGTGTGTGGAGAGAGAGAGGTATTCTTTTATATTCTTTTTTTATATTCTTCTTTTATCCTGTCTGTTGAAGCTCAGGTATAAATGTACTGATTGATTGGTTGAACGACTGAGTTTCCCATTAGCAAAGTACTTAAGGGTCTTGGATAACAGGTAGGAGGCTGGAATGCCTCTTAGCCTCTAATAGTAATGCAAGATTGTGAGGGTTGGTGCTCTTTGGATAGGAAATGCGCCTCTGGTAAAAAAAAGGGATCCAAGGCACTCCAGAAATCTGTTAAAAAGCCTTTTTTCTATTTTCTATCATAATTGTTAAGTAAAAACTGTGGAAAATGCATTTCGGCCTACATGCAATTATGAGCAGCCAAAAAGTACTAGATCTAAAGTACTAAAATCTTTTTAGTAGTACTTTAGAGTCTTTTGAATGGCCTGAACTCAGAGCAACATTGCTCTGTTAAGCAATGTTTCATTTGCTCGCTGTTACAATGTCAGCATGTGGAAAGTTGTTGTTGAGCTGTTGGGGTCTCCAGTGGCCGAATGTGGACTGGGCGGCTGGTCGTAAGCAAGCAGGAAGTGTTAGTCTCAGTCTGGTGGAAAAAAACCTGCCTAACCTGTCCCATACCTCTGCCATGCACACTGACTGTGTGTGTGTGTGTGTGGGCTACTTACCTCACCGGGTGCTGCAGGAAAAACATCCGAACATTCATCAAAACAGCAAAACACAGATGAAGATAAGACCTTTCTGTTTTTGTACGACAAGCCTGTGTTTTTGAGTGTGTGCACGTGTGTGTGTGTGTGTGTGTGTGTGTGTGTGTGTTTGTGAGAGAGTGACACGGGGTTAGGGTTGGGGGGATGAAAGAGAAAGACAAAGACACAAGAGGAAGAGAAAGACACAAGACAGACAGACAGACAGCTATAGCCACACAGAGACAGATTCTGCCTCTTCACACCGAATGAAATACGAACACACGTTAAAGGACGAGTTGGGCAACAGGGAACAAAATGAGGTACAGAGCAAAGGATGTTGTTGTGTATTGAACTGGGAGGTTAGGTGAGAGTATACGCTTGTACGTTGGTCCAAACCATATAGCAGCCGGTCCCTGTGTGAGGTAGCCTGTCATCGTTACCCAGCATGCCGCAGCCTTAAGGAACTGTAGTTCTTGAACAATCACAAATAAATCTACAACTCTCATACGTTGGCAGAGCGTCTCCAGCGAAGGAGTAATATTTAGTGAAGTGTGAGTGGGATTTTATATATCCGCATGAAGCTTTCTGTTCTTTTTCTTTAAAAAAAAAAAAAGAGGGCTAAACTTATAAGTGAGAGTGTTAAAGTGTTTGACGAGGGACGGGCTCGCGACTTTGGAGTGTTTAATGTTTTTAAAGTCTTTCATCTCGCCCGCCCTCCCGGAGACATTTTAATATGTTACACATTAACTCTATAGATGGTGTCGGGGGGCGACAGACCAAACGTGTGTGCGTGGCAGCGGCGGATAATTGTGCCGTCGCTCGACTCGGCGGTTTGTTTTCCTAGCTGAGAGATGATTGGTGCCGATAAGCCAAACCTCTAAATATAAAGTTGTGGAATCATTAAAACCATGTAAATATTCCCCTCCAATCCCGTTACACTAATCCTCACCGTGGCCAATGAAACCATTCATTAGAAAATCATCAGCTTTGCAACATTCCAGGATTTTTGACTTCCTGGGTGTGTGTGTGTGATATGTGTGTGACTGTGCATGTGTGCGTATGAGTGTGTGTACATTTGCGTGTGTGCATAAAAGCGTTTGAGCCTGAGTGTGTTCTATGTAATGTTTCTGCACGTGTGTGTGTGTGTGTGTGTGTGAGTGTGTGTGTGTATGTGTGTGTGTGTATTGGTTACTTATGCAAATCGCTGTGCCGTTTTTCATTTGGGTCTAACAGACAACATTAGTGCAGGTCTAATCCTGGGTAGGAAATAAACAGACATTGTTCCTATTAGTGTTGGATTGGTAATCTGTGAGCGAGACTCGCTAACTGACAGAATCCACGTTGGTTTTCTCTTCCCGCCCCAAGGTCAAAAAATGTTAGATCTTCAAAAAAAAAAGTTCATCTCTATCTAATGTTTGGGCAGAACGTCTCCAGGACAGGATAACGTCAGGGTTAAGGTTTCAACTTTCTAGGTGATAATATGAACAGTTCCTGTTGGAGTGTTAACACCAGGAAGGCCTGGGGAGTTTGAAGACCAGGAAGGGTAAATATAGTTATGATTAGGGATGTGATGGAGGGTAAACTCAACTTTTAGCCTGACATGAATCTTTTGGACATAAATTCACAGTGTACACAAAACCACTTAGTATCCCACTGATGTCATGAAAAAGGAGAAATCAGTGATTTTCTGAAAACAATTGATTTTTGCTGATCTTGGTTCTTTACCTGCTGATGACCATCAACTGGATGACAACTAATATTTCCTTGAATCTAACATTGTACACAAAGTGGATCTATTGAATGTTGAGGAGAAACATTTTGAAATATATTGAAACATATTTCATTGCTAAACTTCAAAACAGCTGTCAGTTGACTGCCATTTGGCCTCACACACACACACACACACACACACGCACACACACACACAGACACCCACCGAGAAACACATACATACACACACTACAGCCTGCCTGTAAGATGGAGGAGAGGGCCTCCATTTCAGGCCAAGCAGCCAGCAAACTAGTGGGTATTGGTGAGCCTTCCCCCAGGTGTGTGTGTGTGTGTGTGTGTGTGTGTGTGCGTGTGTGTGTGTCAGAGAGAGAGAGAGGAGAGAGAGAGAGAGAGAGAGAGAGAGTTCTGAGGCCTCTCCTTGGCAGCCAGTTTGAGGAAAGATTATCTTGACAAATTGGATAAACATCTTGTGTGTGACAGGATGCTGATGGAGGGTCTGCCTGCCCACACACACACACACACACACACACCTGTGGGAAGGTTTGTTTAGCCACAGACCGTGATGTGTGTGTATTTGTGTGTGTGGACCCAGCCTAAAGGCAGGTAACAACAGGTCTCTCTCCTCAAACAGAGCATGCAGGTTCTCAGGTGTGTCTGCCTGCCCTGCCTAGTAGTACCACCTCTACTACTCCACCTCTACTACTCCACCTCTAGTACTCTACCTCTAGTACTCTACCTCTATAATACTCAGCCTCTATAATACTTCTTTACTGTGTGTGTTTGTCGATAAGTCGCTAAAAGTGACTTTTGGCAATTTGCAGTTGAAAGAGTTTTGTTAGCCGGTCATGGGGTTACTTTCAGCCGCTTATTACTGAAATTGAAATAGTAACTACTCGTTACTGAGGAAAGTAGTAATACTACTGTAACGTGTTACTGAGTAATATTGAACACACATTTCAAGCAAACACACACACACACACACACACACATTGACACTGTATGTGGAGTCACGGCGAGGTTAACTTTTGTCCCTCTCTGACAGGCCCATCTCTTTATAAATCCAGGATTTGGCCATTCGTTATCTCTCTCCCTCTCGTCTTCTATCTTTCCCTCGTTCTATTTCCTCTCCGCTCCGCAGGGGGTCTGGAGCGACCACATTTGGAGGATTTGCTGGGCCACTTTTCTCTTAATTAAAGCAGAAGCCCAATTCTGTGACTCACCAGACAGACAGACAGAGAGACGACTATGGTGCATGGAGCGGGCAGAAGGACACTGAAAACACTCCAGTGTGTGTGTGTGTGTGTGTGTGTGTGTGTGTGTGTGTGTGTGTGTGTGTTGGTGGGACGGAGAGGTCACAGCCATTGTTGTTGCCATAGCAGTGCAATCCATGCCACTCTTACATTCACATTTAGTATTTTAGGCATTTAGCTGAATGATGAAAAATAAGTTTTTCCCAGAGGTTGAATTTAAAGTAATAATCTGCATCACTTTCATATAAATAAATATAAATAAATAAAAATCAGTTACTCTCTGTCACTGCTTGATTTAACACAGCAGTGATTCGAGCTCTAGCCAGTTTCACGAAAGCTTTTCCATTCGCTGTTGTAAACACCCGGTGTCAGGTGGGAAAAATCCTCTGGTGACGCAGGAAGTGATGCGTTTTATATTTTCCTGTTTATTAGGAATAAACAGAAGAGGAACTGGGTAGTTAGCATGAGCGGCGATAGCCACCGTGGCTGAACAGACAGAGAAAAGACATCACTGTTGGATACGTGTGATCAGTAAAGGAAAGTTGTATTTCCATGTTTTTACTGACTGTGAAGAGCTGGGACGACAACCTGTCATGATCAACTGCAAGTGAGTTGTTTGGGTCATACTGGGCTGTGTGTGTGTTGTATGAGTGGCAGCAGTGTGTTAATGTCCGTGGCCCATAGTGAGGGAGTGGTGGTGTTAGTCACTAACACACAGACAGCCATAGAGAGAAACTCTCTTCACTGAAATACACTGGTCACTATCACAACTCCCCTACAATGAAAACACACGCATATACTGTACACAACATTTCTTCACACACACACACACACACACACACACACACACATTCCTATTGGATTCTCTCTCACACTCACACACACCCTAAACAACACCACTGTTGTCAGAACTGACTCAATACAATGTCGCCAGTCTTTCCTGCTTTGCTAAAAATACTCCAGGCAAACAACCTAGCCTGGTGTGTGTGTGTGTGTGTGTGTGTGTGTGTGTGTGTGTGTGTGCGTGTGTGCGTGTGCGTGTGTGTGCGTGTGTGTGTGTGTGTGTGTGCGCGCGCAGCCAGGATGTGTGAAAGGGACCACTAATCAACTAACAAAGAGCTTGGGGAAGAGAAGAGAGAGAGAGAGGAGAGAAGAAAAGAGGAGAGGGAGAGAATGACAAATGAAGAGAAGGGAAGAAAAGAGAGAAAAGAAGAGGAGAGAAAATACAAGGAGAAGATAAATGGAGATGAGAGAGGAGTCCTGACTAGGCAATAATACGGCCATTTGTACTGAAACTTTCAAATACTGGATGGATGGATGGAGAATTGGATGTAAGCATGGATGGATGGATGGATGGAGGCATGGATTGGATGGCTGGATGGTCTTCTGGTTGGTCTTGTTTGTGAATTATGCTTTTGTTATGAGTACTGAGTTAGCTATGTTACCTGCACTCCTTCACCACGTCACCACAAAACGGGACCAGTCTAACCAGTAGGAACTGTTCTCTCAAACCCACACATTACCATTGCAAACACATATTCTATGTGGGGTGGAGCAATGATGCAGCAGCAGCATCATATGTACAAAAATAAAAGTGTCCTAAATGGAGAGGTGAAGTCTATAACGTAACATATACATAATACACTGTGACACCCCAGTGGCGCGTTGTTGCACCAGGGGGCCGAGTGAACGACTTCAGCACCGAAGACAGCACCCACAAGCTTGTTGGCCAATCGACTTTTCGCAAGTTGATTGCAGCCGTTCAAAGCTTCCCACTTCTCTACAACTTTTATTTTGAAGACCACAGGAATAAACGTCTCAAAAATGATGCTAGGGGATTGGTTGCATCCATTGTTTGGGCCGATGGTAAGTTTTTCTCTGTTTATTGTCGATTGTGGCGACACTTCAACACTTCTGTAGCTGCAGACCGCTACATACATGCAATGGGAGTCTCTCATAGTCAGTCAGAATAGAGCGACTGTGAACCCTCAGTAACTGTCCTCCAACCTTTATTATGGGACTTGGATGGTCATCACATATTAGATTGGGTGTTAAATCACATGGCACAAGCTAAGATTCAGTGCACATGCTAGCAACGTATTGAACGGTGTGTGGTAGCCTCAGCCTGAGACCCAGGCCCAATAGAACATGCTCCTCATGACCTGCGGGGACATGCCCCGTCCTGGGTCTGCCGCCACAGTGGAGGATCTGGTTCTGTAGGGTTACATGTAGCAGGGCTGCGGTAGCGGGTCTTGTTTTTCCCCTGTGGTACTGCAGGGCTAATTTACAGCTTACAGACAGGAAATGACTTTAATCCCTTCAGTTTCCCTTAATCTGCAAACTCTTTCTGTTCTTCATGCTCCAAATGATCGGGCAGCATGCACACATGCACGCACACACACACACACACACACACACACGCACAGAGTCCCGCACTCTTCAATGGTCAATGGTAAAGGAGATCCAGTTCAAGGTGATTAAGCCCTCTCTACAAGTAAACAAAGAAATAATCCAGAACATGTTGACATTCTGTCCATTGGGACCTACTGTGATATCTCAGTGGCTGTTTACCCGCCATGGTTTAAGCGAAGAGGCTTACCTGTTTGTAGCAGAAGGGTCATAAATAAGCATCGCCACATCACTGTGTCTCAGCTCTCTACAAAATGAGACAACTACTCAAATACCGCCACTTTGGCTGAGTCTTTTTTTTACTGGTAGTCTTTAATTTGCCAGACCTGGGCCAGGGGGGGGCGGAGTGTGCCAGAGCCGTATATAGACGGTGTTTGGCCATTGTGGTTTTCAGTGGCAAACCCCGTTACCTCCAAACTCCTGAGGTAACCCGGTGAGATCTTCAGGATGTCGGACGTCTCACCTCGGTGATGATATTAAAAGAGATATCGTCGCACACCAACAATACTTATCTCTGAGTGCTGTCAAGCTACAAAGCATCCTCTTGTGAAGTCCCATTCAGACCAGTTCTAAGTGGTTGATGTGGTGTCGGTTGCCAAGGCAACACTGCACACAACAAACTGATGTTTGTGATTATTAGCAGCGGAGAAGCTTCTAAGATTTCACACAGAGCTGTTTTTGATGGATAATAAAAGCACAAGCATGTGTCTATACGACAAATAGCAGATTGATTTGTCCAATAGGTGCTCCAGCTGTGAGACCATCACACACACCTCGCTGTTCCATATGAAAATGTGATGGGTCGAATTGAATGGGCTACTAATCCAAGTTGTAAATAAAGCTACAACACTCTTTATTGCTTATTTCTCCTATTTCTTCATCACATCAGCACTGTTTTCATACCACAGCATAAAAGTTATTATGGCAATCACAACATCTTCATACTTCACCTGCATCCTGTTAGTGGATGAATTGAATATCAGTTGGTTTCTAGTCTGACGCCCCTCATGGTAGAACTTGGTCCAACTCCCGGTATGGAGGGCTCTGGGCTGTTCTGGGAAGAGACTGGAGCTGGGCAAGAAGAGGCTGCATGATTTGACAGCTGGGCAATGATGGATAGATGGATGGCACTCTACCATCTGCCATGTAATCTTCATCATTTTGTATTTTTGCCTCTCTCTCTCTCTCTCTCTCTCTCTCTCTCTCTCTCTCTCTCTCTCAAGTTGCTTGGCATGCTGAAGATCCTCCGGTTATGGCTCAAATTACAGATGTAACCTGAAAGAATATGAAATAAAGGCAAGTCTCTCTCTCTCTCTCTCTCTCTCTCTCTCTCTCTCAATCTCTCTCTCTCTGTCCTGTTATGATTTGTTCTGAGAGACGACCCTCAGAGGAGGCTTGGCTAGAAAAAGTGGAACCGAAACTGTTTCAAATACTGTAATAATATAATGTACATCAGTTTTCAATTATCGGTTCTTTCACTTTCCGTTCATTTCGAGGGTTGTAGCATGATCTCTCTCTCTCCGTCTCCCTCTCTCTCCCTCCTCCTCCGTCCTCTATCACTCCTTCCCTTCCTCTTTCCCTGACTCTTAATTTCCCTCCGTGTGTCTACAGGGAAATCAGCTGTGATTGTTTAGCTACAGCGAGAGAAGGAAGGAGGGAGGGAGGGAGGGAGTGGGAATATAAAGGATGAGAGAGGAGAAGGGAAGAGGCCAGAGGCTGGAGATGGAGGGAGAAAGGAAGATAAATAGGGAGAAAGACAGACATGGTTGTGTTAAGGCCTTTTCTGTGGGGGAGAGAATAAACCCTTGTCTGTCGTTCTTCCACTCACTGGGATGGTATTGTGACAGCGGCAATCACTGCTATCAACTCCAGTTACTGTCTGTGCACTTCATTAGGACTCTGTTTTACTGTCCATTCACCAAGGAGATGCCACGACATCGCATTACGTTACATTTACATTACTCTACTCTACAAGATGGGAGGAGATGAGGTGACATGACGTGAATGAGAGGAGGTGGAAAGAGATGAAATAAGATGGGAAGGAATGATGAAAAGGAATGAAATGGAATCAGGTAGAATGAGATGGAAGGAGATGAGAGGAGAGGAGATGAGAGGAGAGGAGATGAGAGGAGAGAAGATGAGATGAGATGAGAGGAGATGAGATTTGAACTTTAAAGCAGTGATACATGGGATATTTCCATCAGCAACATCAGAACTTACAGCCTACCTCTGTTCCTTATGGCTCAATATGTTACCTACAGGGATTTTGTCTCATTTACCAATCACAACCCCTTCTGAGGGAATACTTCCCATCTCTATTGCCTTAAAATGATGCAGTGTATCATCACTGCGGACTGGTTCATTTTCCTATTGATTTCCAATTGAATTTGACATCTTGCAATGCACTTTCACTGGTGTGTCTTTGGGTGGCCAACACCAGATTTGATTTACAGCAAGAGGAGAACAGTGTTTGCCGTACAATGAGAAATGACTTGGTATAATGCCTATCTGCCCAAAATGTCTGGTCACAAATTTAAAACAAAGATCTTTGTCAGCATGGCGTATAGACACAGCAGTGTGATCTGGACTACTGTAGGCTGTGTGTGTGGCTCCAATTCACCCAATGACTGTTGGGCTATTCAGCCCCTTTCTATGGAGAAACTGATGGCTTACACACCAGCAAACACACACACACTTATCAGCCAAGTGACTGGACACATTCCTTTGTGTGTGTGTTTGAGCTGGAGGAATCCTGTGGAGGACATTTGTGGTTATTGTTCGCTTCTTAATAAAGTATTGTAGTGAAAACCGAAAACAGCTATAAAAAATACAATGTTTAAAATCATATTTACATTTAATAAGAATGACTTGCTGCTGCCAATATATATATTTATGATATATTAAATATATGTTATTATTTAAAATATATATTATTATTTCTAACCTTTATTTATACAGAGAAAGTCAAGAGAGCATGCTCTGTTCTGTTCTTCTACTGGGGGACAGAAGAAGCTCAAGTACACCACAACAGAGGAGAGGAGAGCATCACTCATTCACTAACATCATCATGGAGAGGAGAGGAGAGGAGAGGAGAGGAGAGGGGAGGTGAGGAGAGGAGAGGTGAGGAGAGGAGAGGAGAGGAGAGGAGAGGTGAGGAGAGGAGAGAGGAGAACAGAGGAGAGGAGAGGAGAGGAGAGGAGAGGAGAACATCACTCATTCACTAACATCATCATGGAGAGGAGAGGAGAGGAGAGGAGAGGAGGAGAGGAGAGGAGAGGAGAGGGGAGGGGAGAGGAGAGGAGAGAGGAGAGGAGAGGAGAGAGGAGAGAGGAGAGGAGAGGAGAGGAGAGGAGAGGAGAGGAGAGGGGAGGAGAGGAGAGGAGAACATCACTCATTCACTAACATCATCATGGAGAGGAGAGGAGAGGGGAGGAGAGAGGAGAGGAGAGGAGAGGAGAGGAGAGGAGAGGAGAGGAAAGGAAAGGAAAGGAGATAATTAGTGTAAGAATTTTTGAAGGATGAAATGTAAGGTTTGGAGTTTTCAGTCTGACTGGCAGCTAGAGAGAGAGAGAGAGAGAGAGAGAGAGGGGGGGGGGGAGAGAGAGAGAGAGAGAGAGAGGGATGCCTCCCCACTGACCTTATAGCTGAACTGTAATAATATAAAACCATTTCTCTTTCTTGCTTTCTCACACTGTGAGAGTGTGTGTGTGTGCGTGTGTGTGTGTGAGAGAGAGAGAGAGAGTGAGTGAGAGTGCTCCAGTGGGCTTAAGGGCATTTCACAATGTTAAAGGGGTTGGTTTTCAATTATAGTGTATATGTGTGTGTGCGTGTGTGTGTGTGTGTGTGTTCAGTTCTATGATACACCACTGAGCCACATCTCTGCCGCTAGCTGCCTTGTACAGAAACACACACACAAATGCACAAACCAACGCACAAGTGTGAATACACACACATATAAACACATACAGGTCCGCTAACACACAGCGGGTTGGTCAGGCAGATGAAATCATAATTGAAAGGTTGCTGGATCAATCGCCAGTAATCGACAGTATCATTTTAACATCAATAAACCAAACCACATTCATTTTGAGACATTGGTGTAATTGGTATAAACAAATACGACTGTCACTGAGAAGATCGGCAGCCTCTACGCTGCATTTTACATCGTGTCCCCAGGTCCGATTTGGTGGGAAATCTGCTGGACTGCTTTACGGCACAAAACAGGAAGAGGGCGCTGTTCTTCCAGAGCAAACAGAGATAACGCTTTCAGACTTTTCGCAATGGAAGACGGTGGAAGGAGGCCGATGGAAAAATCACTTCCTACATGTTTATCCTCTTCAGTAAAGACAAAGACACCAGGGAGGGGGAAGAGGGGGGCAAGTAGCAACACCCTCTTTGTGACAGGAAGCACCAGGGTTTATGGGAAATGTGGTCTTTTTGAGAAACACCAAACACCATTTATGTCTAGTTTGTGTGTGTGTGTGTGTGTGTGTGTTGGGGCAATATACATGCGTGTTTTTCCATCAGGAACAATGATTTTGCTTGTGTTTGTGACAGCTTGACCTCTCTCTCTCTTTTACACTCACACATGCGCACACACACACACACACACACACACACACACACACAAACACGCACACGCCTGCACACAAGCGATGGTTCCTGAATGGGGTTGGAGGTTAGCGGCCGGTGACACGTGACACGTCATGGTTAATTCCAGCAACACAAAGGATGCACTGGACGCAAGCACACACACACACACACACACACACACACACACACGACCCCCATGCCCCTATCAGCCCATCTCTGACTGAAGTAAAGTAATTAAATGTGGAAACAGCAGAGTTTTCTTTTCAACCTGCTCTCTCAGCTGAGCCACAACAACACGCCGAGCGCTGCAGGAACAAAAACCTGATTTTTGATTGACACACATCAGAGCTTTAAACTCTGTAACCAGGCAAATATCCGCTTCTGTTTAGTTTTTTCCCTGTTTAGACAACTATGACAAGATCAGATCTGTGCCGAGAAAAAGCTGCATTTACACTGTAGGTGAAAAGGCAAAATGTTGAGGCTGTTCACACTCACACCAATATGCAAGCATGATCAGATGTGTGTGTTCAGACAGCAGCATGATGAAACAGATCAAGTGTACTGAATTGCTGAAAGCCGGATTCATAAAATAACTATAAAATAAAATAACTATAAAATAACTATGTAAAGGAACCTTTGCGACACACCTTTTATTTAGAAATTGGCTAGTGTTGCTAAAACAGTTTAATAGTTCTCTAATAGAAATGATACAATTTGATCAAAGAATATAGTAGTAAGAAATCATCTCAGCTTTCTTTCTATAGAATACTTGGTAGACATTCACCAGGCACAGTCAGGAATGATTTACAGACAGTATGTGATGACAGACAGGTTTAGGGGACCGCTGCTGTGGCCCATCCACCTGGGGGGACGAATAGTGAACAATTTTGCTTCAGTAGCATTCCTCAGTAAAATGACCCAAAGCCCACTCAGATTCAGTCATATGTGAATCACACCTCTCTCTCTCTCTCTCTCTCTCTCTCTCTGTCAATCTGTTTTTCTGTTCTGTCATCATGAGTACTGAATGGGCACTAAACCTGAAGTCACTTGACATCCGGGTGGAAACATCCACCATCCCTGCTACCATCATGCTATGAGTTTAATACAACAGTCACTGTATCTGGATACCTCTCACCTCTAATCCCTACCTGTCTACCAGCACATATGTAACTCCTGTGATTCTCACAAAATAAAATGTGGTTTGGGTACTGGTGTAGCTATGTCAACTACCATGAGAGAAAGATGATTGCTTTACCATGATGACTAAGGAGTTCATCAGAGAGTTGGGAAGAGGAGGCTGCTCATGTCTCAAGTTCAGCGAGCTCAAAGTTGTGAGCACTCCTTCATTCTGCCCCGTCAGCCAACAAACAATTACAGGAGGGATTATTTTTCTGAACAGTGTATTTATTTGATTTTTACATGTCATCCACGAGCCAAGACCGAAATAATTTAAAAACCAATAACAGTGTAACAGTAATGATGTTGACTGTTTCTCATTTCTTTGTTAGTGCTGTAATGATACTCATGTTGGGATGTCTTGGGCTTGCCTTGCATCCTCAGGTACAGATTGATTTCGCCACATATGACCACTGTAACTTTCCTTGGCTTAATCTGATGAGAGAGGACAGGTAATCCATGTTACCCATAATCCCTACGTGGTCCTGTTGGAGGGAAACACCACTCAGTGTAAGAATCACAGATTCTTCCAGGCAGATTATTTGTGAACATGAACTCAAGATTTGAAAGAAAAGTAAAATTAGTTTGGAACCCACAGTGAAAATGAGACCATTGTCAATGTGTGTGTGTGTGTGTGTGTGTGTGTGTGTGTGTGTGTGCATCCTCTTCACATCAGCGTATTTACTTATCAATCTACCATCCGTCAATATCAACTCACGTCCACCCAGTAAACAGATATCAGTGATTGATCAGTGTGACCAATATCAATAGACACGACCTAATCAATAAGGTTAAACACACTAATATGGTTCTGGTAAACAAGTGTGTGCGGAGAAGAGGGGGGGCGGGTTTGGTCTGGTGTAACAGAGCTAGTTTCATCCCCCCCAGGCATTGAGGATGAGGATGAGGAAGGAGGGAGGAAGATGAGGAAAAGGAGGAGGGAAGGAAAGCAACATGAAGAGTCTAAAGTGACATACACACACACACACACACACACACACACACACACACACACACACACATTGGGTGTCAGCTTCCCTCAGTAGCCCACACGGCTGTGAGTTATGACCACAGACATGTGATCATTTACATTCACTACTAGGCAGCAGATGCCCGGGGGCTACTGGTGTGTGTGTGTGTGTGTCTCCGTATGTATGTGTGTGTGTGTGTGTGTGTGTGTGTGTGTGTGTGCATGCATGCACCAGTGCGACTGTATTGGTGCATCTGTACTTCAGCAAATAGCTGAAGCTGGACCCCAACAGAAACCCTTCGTTTTGATTTTTCCATTTCTGATTGACGATCCAACCTCTTCTTCTTCTTCTTCTCCTCTTCTTCTCTTCTCACAGGCTGCGTTGAGTTTGATCAAATTCAGCGTTGTTTCTCTGATCACTTCTCACTTTTATAGACATGCTTTTCTCCATCTTGCCCACTTTTAACCTTGTGTTGTTTGAACCTGTTGTGGTTCCTATTTGGTATTTTGTAAGCTTTAGATTAGAGCTGTAGAAATCAAGGTTATTATTGTTTTTCTATATGGAATTGCATTATAGGAATACATTTTTGACTAGGTTATGTTACAGCAACAAAGTGGTATTTTGAGTTGTTACTGCTATGACAGAAAGGGAGAGTGGACTCTCTTGTTTTTCTCAAACTGGGACCAGACTCACCAGTCTGCCCAGTCCAGGTATTAGTACAGCAACAAATACACAGAAAACCAACATCCTTACGGCAAGTTTATTGCAGTTCCATCATTCAAATTGCATAATGATGGTTTCACATTACCTCTTCTGTATGAATGTATCACAAAAGAAAATAGAAGTGAGCAACTGTTGCTTGAAATTGAACTGAAACTGAATTTTAGTAAAAAAAAAAAAGTTAAAAATCCACTTAACTAAAACTAAGAAGTAACAAGACATTTTTATAGAGATTTCATCCAATGCAATGCAACAAGGATGGGAAGACAGACGGTGATGAGAGTAAATGTAATGCATTACTTCCATCCTCGTATTTAAAGATGAAAACTGGATCAGACCTGCAGGAGAGACTCGGCGCTCACCAGAAATGTTTCCACTCAAAATAATGAACAAACAACACAACAAATAAAACTACAATATGGCTTTTCAGGGTGTGTGTTCAAGGTAAGTCTGTTCAAAACTGTTTCTCCACATCAGAATCGATCTCACAGTTGCAGCTCCCGTATGAATTCCCTTCCACTCCAGGTCCACTCAGGTCCATTCACTCCCCTTCAGATCAGCTGAGTTCAGTTTACTGCAGCCAAGCTCTCGTATGCAACCTGTACGTCAAAGCGTGTGTGAAGGTGTGCTGCCCGTGACGTCATCGCCCTCGCCATGTCCGTTTGGGCTCAGATCCCATGACATCGCTGTCCTCTCCTTCTCTGCTGCTCCTCCTGGCCTGCTGGTTTAATGATGTGGAACACCAGCATCACCTGGGAAAAGAAACGGGGTGGGGGGAGAGAAGGACTCTTAGGTGTGTGTAAATGTAATAAATCTCACACACACACACACACACTTCCTCTCTCTCTTTCATCTTCTCTCTCAGTGTAATCAACCTGCCGTTAGGTGAAAACCTCACATCTCCAGGAAGTCAGCTTTTCAGGAATCAAGAAAAAGGGGTGTATTTTTTTATTTCTTTGATCGACAAGCGTGCATTTGTGAAAATATCCACTGGGTTTTTACGTCGTTTGTAGCGGTAGAATTTACCGGAAACATAACGGATACCGTGTATACAGTTAACTCAATTCAACTGATAAGACAAAAACACTGATATTGGAGATACAAGGGTTTAATACAGGAAAGCAATAAGGTATCTTAGTAAAACCAATGCTCCCTCTCTCTCTCTCTCTCTCTCTCTCTCTCACACACACACACACACACACACACACACACACACACACACACACAATTCAATCAGTTCTCTGCTGCTGCCTGGGGGATAAGTACACTGTCGAAGCCCCACCGGTGGAAAATCTCCTTTTCCATGTTATTTTACACACCAGGACCTACAGTACATGCACAGTGTCAGGCTGCATCTGATTTGTGGGGCACGTCTCATATTGTCAAGAAACCGTGTGGAATGGGATTTTCATACGGCCATCCCTGCCACAAAGAGCTACAATAAACGTGATCTCGTCTGTTAAATCTTAGTGCAGTACAATCAGGTACCCTGTTCTGAATGGTCATTTGGCAGCTACTTACTCAGTAGTAGGTAGACAACAAGTTTTTGATCTTCCCCTCAACACATCTGACATCTCAACCATCCATAAGTTACTCTGACATTCTGCACTTTCCTCTTAAAACAGAGATGGCAACTAATTCTACAAAGAGACAGGGATCGCTATAGGAAGAAAACCTTTTCTAGTCTGAGATACCGACACCATTATCGGCACCGACGTTATCCCAACTTGTTTGGGAAGCTACATTTCCCAGCCCCTAACTACACTCTACAAGCACATAGTGTGTATGCTGCAGAGTTGCTGTGGAGGCACACGGATGACTTTTGGGTGTCTATGTTCTCATCACTTAACGGGTTACAGTTGACCAACAGCCGATCTCCTCAAAGACCTGGTGTATTCCCCTCAAAGGGAGCTGAACTGTGAATGTGAAATGGCAATTATATGGAATAAGGAGATATGAAGCCGGCAGTCAGTGGGAATCCACAGCAGCTCCGCTCATGTTGCAACCATTTCAGACGGTGGTGTAATTCAAAGTGTCAGAGGCGGGGTGGGGGGGTGGGGATAACGTGTTGAGCATCTCGTCAAATCTCTCTGGCTCAAACGGCCTCTCTCCAGAGTGTGTTTAGGAAATTAAAGGCCAGGGATTTTTTCATAATTGTCTATTTTATCATTTTATTACAGCTAGCTTTCCTCTGATGGGCTCCCTTTATGATTTATCAAATACAATTACTGCGTGACTTATTTCAGGAGCCTCTTCACTGCTGAGGACCAATGCGTGTGTGTCTGTACTAGTATGTGTGTGTGTGTGTGTGTGTGTGTGTGTGTGTCGGCTCTAGTGTATTTAAATAGCATTAAGTAATTGGAAAAACAGCAAAAGAGGCTGGAAAAGCGAAATTGTCTTTGTGGATTTATACACCCACCCCTTCCATTTCCCTTTCTCTATCGCTCTTTCCCTCTTACTCTGTTGCCTCATCATAAATATTACAGAAGCTTTAATTTTAAAAAGTAAAAAAAAAAGAAAAGAAAAAAGAGGAAATTGTGTTTTAACTGATACAGAGAAACTAATTTGGGAAAGTCTCATTCTTCTGCCAGTGAGATATGTTTCCCAGGGAGAGGGGAGGGGATAGAGAGAGACAGACAGAGAGAGAGAGTGAGACAGAGAGAGAGAGACAGACAGAGAGAGAGTGAGACAGAGAGAGAGAGAGAGACAGAGAGAGGTTAACTCCATACCTTCCCTTCCCTGCTAATGAAGTGGAGGTGGCGTCCCGGTCAGTCCAGCTAATTGAACAGCGGAGATTACAGCGGTCCCTGCTCCTCTGTGAAAAGAAGGCCTTGTTCATTAGTCGTGGCCATATAATGTCCATTCTCTGTAGAAATGTGCAGATAGTAATCTGTGCAGAGCCACTGGGATGATTTCAAAGCTCTCAGCATGTAGAGCTGTAGGCAGACGAGTGTTTGGCTGCAGTGGTTCACCATACCTTCACTTTCCAGCTTCAAGCAGCTGTCAGGCTCTCGCTTCACTCACAGGGCACTTGGTTTGGGTATTGGGTTCATTCAGTGTTACAGCTACGAGGTACTTTATTTCGTTTTTCACATTTCAGAGGTTAAAACCTCCTTGCCAAGGTTTAAATCACACCTTGATCTGTCCCAGTGGAGCTGCAATGCTTCATGAACACACCCAGTATGTGTGCTAACAAGAAATGCTCTCCTTACCACATGAACCAATCATTTTACAAAGCGATGTGAGCTAAGTATCCTTTGATATCAGTTGATATTGTATGCTGACATCCTGCAAAAGTCCCTGCAGATTCTATTCTATTCTATTCTATTCTATTTCTATTCTAAATGTAGCTGTCATGTAAGTCTCATTTCCTACATCCTGCACTGTTGCCCTGTTTGCCCCATTTACTGCAACCAGAAACATTTTACTGCAATCATTGTGGATGAATCTTGACGTGACTCCTACCCTATCCTGCTACCAGAAGGAGAACAGTAAACTACAGCCACAACACCCTGCAACATGTGAACCACTTCATACTGAGAGTTGAAATCATGTTAAAGAAACAGGAAGGGACGCACTGAAGGTACACTCTGGTTTTCAGGTGCTTCCTGATTCCACCAGTGAAAAAAAATCCATTTGAAACTTAACACTGCGTCAAAGATGGATACAACGCTGGACCACGGTGGGAGTCGTGAAGCAGGAGTTGTAGACGAGTGTTTAAACCCACTCGACTGGTTTCCTCACCCTCAACCTGCAGTCTGCGGAGGAGCAGGTGGAAACCCGGCCTGTCTTTATCAGGACCGACACAAAACTCCTCTCCACTTCTGTCACTTTTCTCACCCCTCCAACCCCCTCCTCGCTTCCCTACCCTCCGACCCTCCCCCTCTCGCTGCCCATCCAGCTCAGTGGGACCCCCTCCCTCTCCCTCCCTCTCTCTCTCTCTCTCTCTCTCTCTCTCTCTCTCTCTCTCTCTCTCTCTCTCTCTCTCTCTCTCTCTCGCCCCCTCCCTCAGGGCAGAAGTAAACCACGCCTTGAGGCCCTGCTCCCATTGTGTGTCCTCTGCTACTTCTGTTTGGGGCCTTTGTGTGCCGCTAATCAGCCGTGGGGCCATGCTCAGCCCCGAGTGTGTGTGTGCGCACGTGTGTGTGTGTGTGTGTGTGTGTGTGTGTGCGTGCGTGCCCTTGCCCTCATTACGTAGCCACACTGGGAGGCCAGCATGGGAAGTTCCTGCTGCACTCCCCTCCCCTACCCCTCCCTCCATCCCTCCATCCCTCCACCCCCCCTTCTCTCTTTCCCTCCCTCTAGCTGTCCATCAATCTATTCCTCCCTTCCTCCCCCTTTCCTCTCATCACCCCATGACTTAAAGCTGCACTAGGCGAGATTTTTATGTAAAAATCCAACCGTTTTATCAGCTTAAATCTCACACACACACACACACACACACACACACACACACACTCACACACACACACACACTCACACACACACACACACACACCCATTGAGACGACGTAGATTCATCTTATTGGTCCAAATTACTATTACTTATTTTGGTGAGAGTGAACTGCCGTCTGCCACTGAGAAGAATTAGTTTACTGATGTTTCTGAGTAATAAAGTCACTCTTGCTTGTCAATGTGCAAAATTGCCTCGTGTTGCTTTGAAGCGATATATTTCACTTTGGTGGAAGCGTTTCACTTTTCCCTCCATTGGGTTTAAAGGAGCAATCATCACCCAGACTGAAGGAACATCACATGGGTCTAGCTTGCTGTTTGGATATGTGTTAGATGCATGACTTTTATACCCAGTTGCAATATCACTTCACAGCCAGCGTGCAGAAGAACGTGCTCTATAGATTTCAAACCAAACCAACACAGAGGTCAAAGGGCAAGACTTTAGTTTAAAGGTTTATCAACAAGATTAGCTGTGAAATACAGTCCACTACTGTAGCTCCTCTACAAGCTGCTCTTTGGCTTTGTAAGGCAGAAGAGATGAGATTTTCTTTAGTGGGCTTAACGCCACACACACTTTGTCTTTGTACTTCGTCTTTATCGCTGACTGATACAACAACAATAACGATGAAAGCTTTTACATTACATTGCTGTTCTAAACACCCGGCGTCTGGTAGGTCTTTCCTACAGAAAATCATCTGGCGCACAGGAAGTGATGCGTTTTTGTTTCGGGTTTGTTTGGAATAACCAGAAGAAGAACTGGGTAGCTAGCATGAGCAGCGATAGCCACCGTGGCTGAACAGACAAAGAAAAGAGCGCCACCTACAGAAACTCAAACTTCACCAACAGAAAATCGTCACAGTGCTGGACACACTGTTTGATTGACAGGTGATCTCTGGGAAGAGAAGTGAAGAAACACCACAGTGATGGTGATGATGAGGCTGAGAGGACAAAGATGGAGACAGAATAAAACAAGACTAGGAATTTGAGGATTACAATTTTGGATTACAATTACTGAAATATCACTGTTTCAAAAACACATCGATAACTAAACTAAACTAAACTAACTAAACTAAACTAGTGATCACTCTTTATTGCCCCCTCTGCCTCTTTCACCCACTGAGTGCCCCTTCACCCCCTCCCACCGCCCCTTCTTCACCTCCTTCTCATCTGTCCATCCCTTCTTTTCACTCTCTCACTCCAGCCCCCTCCCTTCTCACATCCATGATGTATCACCTGTCT
>JAXDDX010000064.1:2377500-2382500 GCA_034670405.1 Hoplostethus atlanticus | reverse complement strand
TTTGATTAGCAAGCATGTAATGTACTTTACCCCCACTGCTGGAGACAGAGGAGGAGGAGGAGGAGGAGGGTGAAAAGAGGCGAGGGATGGAGGGAGAGGTATGGCAGGAAGGAGGAGGAGGAGGAGTGTATATAGGCTGCCCTCTCAGCAGGTTCTCCTCATCTCCCCTCCTCCCTCCACCGCCCTCCTCTACTCTATTCCCTCACTTCTTCAGGACCCAAGTGTTTCCCCCACTCTAAAATCTAACATCATCTCCTACACACACACACACACACACACACACACACCAGAGCCTATAACGTCATCTCCCGGCCACCACCCCTCCGTTAGCTGCACCATGCTGTGTAGGCGGTGGGGGTGGGGGTGGGGGTGGGGTGGGAGGTCAGAGCCAGGAAGAGTTTTTCTAGTCGCCCGCCCCCGTTAACAAGCTGCACGTCTGCAGATAGGAAGTTGTTTGTGCACAGACACAATGCAAGTTTATTTGGATCCAGCAGGGAACGCCGGCTGCGTCGTTCAACTGGTTTTTTAGGGTTAAAGGGGAGAGTAAATGTTGAAGCAGCGTCCAGCAGGTTCAGAGCAGAGTGCTGCAGTAAAGTGTGGGGGGACGGTGAAAAACAGAAATAATGTAATGTACACCTATTTAATAATAAATGTCAAAGAAATGACAAAAAAATATATTTCTTGTATTTTTATATCAAAATCCCATTACTTTTACTTCCTGAAATATTTTTAGTATTTTTTTGGTGGGTACTTCATTTTCGTACCCAACCAATAATATCATCACAGATTTTTGAACAACTTTCGAACAAAACCCCTCCCATCAAATAAAACCTGCAACTTCACAATAAATTTATTTGGAGTCCCAGAATTATTTTCGAGGACTTTCTCAAACTCTCAATTCCCTCAACCTTTATAAGAAGGCTAAGAGACGATTCTATATGAACGCTTATAGAAAATACTGACAATACAATCACAAGTATATGAGCTTGTTCTGGTCGTCTCGTCATAACCCCCCCCACCAGGCGGGCCTTTTCCTTTCCACTCTGCCTGGCGGTGCTGTCGGCTCGGGGTGTGAGTAGAGCAAACGTTAATGTGTTGGGACACCTGACAAGCCCCGCTGGCCTCCAGGGCTCAGCCTAATCACTCTGGACCCAAACCCATCGGGAATTAAACCTGCAAAACCAAACAGTCGCTGTGGGAGCTGGCTGCCATCCGCCGGAGCCGCTCAAACGGCCGCTGGGGGGGAAGGACGTCGCAAGTGACACGTCGATGGAAAAGCATTGTTGTCGAGAAAACTAAATTGTGGCCCTCGGTACACGTGGAAAAAACAAGCCTGCAGAACCGGCAATTAGGTGGGAAACAAACGTATTGATTTCTGGAAGTGTGTAGGTCTTATAGGTCTTCACGGGAAACACAAGATTAAGAAATAAAGGCGTGATTTACTGGTTCACGTCATTTACAGATGAGAAACAATCCCCACTGTTGCTCGGGGTGGTTGGCCCTTCTGCAATGGCTACAACTGGGCATATCAGTAAATTGGCTTTGGGTGCAATACAGCAGAAATGTTGCAGGTTTGAATCCTGAAAAGTGCTCACACAAACACACAAAATCAAATTCTGTGTGACCATGAGGAGTCTGATAAACGCCATGACAACATAAAGGAGCTTTTCACAGCAAGAGGCCGAGAGTTCGTCTGAAGACGTCGCTCTAATATGTTTGAACTAACATTAAAGCGCTTTTTCCACCATTCAGAGTACAGTAGTGCGTTCACTTTAAAATTAATGGGGATTTTCTAGAGTTTAAAGTACAGTAGCTTGTTAACTCTGGTATCTGTTAAGCCACGCTGGGCCCCTCTTCACTCTCTCTCTCTCTCTCCAGATGCCCTCATTAATTTTAGATTGGCTCTAAATGAGTCTCCTTCACCGTGGACGAGGTTTTCTAAATTAGATTCATTTATATTTAAATTGTGAAACAGGCGTGGTTAATGAGAGAATCATTATTTTTGGGGTTATTTCAGATGGGCTGATATTTCAGTGCGGGGCTAAAGCCACCAGCGGAGGCACTATGAGCTATCATCATGGGCTTTTCATTTCCACTGAGTAGCATTAAACAAGTCAAGTTTCAAAATGAAACTATTTTGGAAGCTTTTTCAGTGGAAAAAGAGACTAGCACTATAGCAGCACTACCTCTGTTTGTTGAAATCAGTGTGAATGTGAACAAGGCAGGGTCAGCTGAGTATTTTTAGAAGCCTAGTGTGAAAACCTTTTGAATGGCATCAGAGACGTACTTCACCATCAACAGATACACAGCTGATCAATAAAAAGGCTTCTAAAAATCTCTTTAAGCCAAGACCCCAAATGGGTAATGGACAGTATGTTTTCATGAGGCTGGGGCTCAGCAGGTCGAAAAACAAAATGTATCACCAGCCGAAAGAAGACACCATTCTGCTTTCCAGCAAAATTGACATCTTCACTTATTTTGGCGAGGAGGGACAGGATGCAGAATGCAGCGTATCCTTGTGTGTGTCCTTTTTAACACCCCGAGTCTGTTAAACCAATGTGCACAGTAGACATGTGTCAGGGACGAGTTACAAGCTACACATGTTGACTTAACAGGTGCCTCTATCGACGCGTGATGCCCGGACAAAAGACGCCTCTCGTCGCGAACCGGCCTCTCGGAAGACGTGTTGAAAACGACGCGTCCTCCGTCGAGGCCGTAACGGCGACTCACACATGGCTTTACGGCTTGTACGTCTCCTAACGAGGCACCTTGCGGCTCTGGGCGTCTTATGGCAACCCCCCAGCTTTCGACCGGCCAGGAATTCGACTGTTAGGAATCTAAGTGCCAGGCGTTTAAAGCCTGAGGAATGCTATTGTTCTGGTCACAGCTGCACTAGCACTACCCAGGCTGCTGCTGCTGCTGCTGCTACTGTGTGTGTGTGTGTGTGTGTGAAGTGTGTGAGGGAGGGGAGGGGGGCACGGGGAGGAAGGAGGGAGGGAGGAGTCGAAGGTGTGAAAAAGGCAACTTTTACGCGTTTCCAGTGCACTGTGGTCTCATGACAAAGCAGCACATAGTTGACAGCGAGTTGACACATTCCACAGGCCTCGCCGGTCGCAAATCTCTCCCCACCTCCTCTCTCTCTCTCTCTCTCTCTCTCTCTGTCGTTCTTTCTCGCCCTTTCTCGTCCCCGCTTCATCTGTCTCTCTCTGTCTCTTTTTTGATAAACATACACATGCTCTGAATTGCAGAAAAACATTCAGGCGGTGGACGGTCAACCCGCCACAACTCAGTTCGCTCATCTCTTCATGTGTCTAAAAGAGCTTTTGAGGCTGACATACGTCTTTACCAGGTACATCCATAGTATACACCATAGTGAGTATTTGATAAAAGGATAAATCAATGTTTTTTTTTATGATGATGAGGAGGCCATAGTTTGACCCACGTTTTTATTTACCGCTATGTGACTGGGTGTATGTCTGCAGATAGAGCGATCTGTGCTGCCTATAGATTCATTTAGGACGGTCCTAGCTCCTATACACTGGGAAGGGAAGCAGTAGCAACAGTGGTGGGGTGGTAGAGCTTCATTCTCCCTCTCCCTCTCTCTCTCTCTCTCTCTCTCTCTCTCTCTAGTAATTACCATCCAGCTGCTTTGAGGAACAATGCTTGGCTCTCTTCCAGACGGCTGACTTCATACACTCTGTGCCACGCTCAATTTGGAGCGCAGCGGAAGCTGGGCATGACTGGCACCCTCCAGGGCATCGCTCTGTCTCTCTATGGGCCTCACTGTATAAGTGTGTGTGTGTGTGTGTGTGTGTGTGTGTGTGTGTGTGTGTGTCTGTTTGAGTGTGTTCCATAAACCTACCATGCTCCTTTGCCATCCTGTACATCCATTGTCTTGGTCCCTCCATCCTCCATCCTCACTCTCCTGTTATGTCACTGGAAAAAAAAACAGAAGGAAACAATTTACTTAAAATAATCTGCAACATTTCCTGTTTATAAATATTTGTTTTACTACTCTCGATTGATATAACACAGCAGTGGTTCAACCTCTAGCCAGTTCATGAAATCTTTTCCATTTGCTGTTCTAGACACCCGGTGTCAAGTAGGTCTTCCTCCGGTGCACAGGAAGTGATGCGTTTTAAGGTTCCAGTTTGTTTGGAATAAATAGAAGAAGAACTGAGTAGTTAGCCTGAGCAGCGATAGACACCATGGCTGAAAAGAGCGCCACCTACAGAAACTCATTACTTCATCACCCGAAAATCCAAGGAGAAAGACGCCACAGTGCTGGACACACTGTTTGATTGACAGGTGATCTCTGGGAAGTGAAGTGAAGAAACACCACAGCAATGAGGCACCAAAGATGGAGACAGAATAAAAAAATGAGGATCTCAAGGATTACCACAGTAATTCAATGCACTGTAATAAAAGATGTATTAAAAAAAACCGCTGTGTCATTTCAACCTCCAGTAAAAGCCGCAACACCAAGAGGTCAGAGTTCACAGACGGAGGCCTGTAAATAAAGGTTGTGCCATCTAAATCACTGCAGGCCCCCAATAGTGCTTCCTGGTAGAAGGTTCAGCAGGCCACAGTCACTAGGCAACTCAAACAGCTCTAGCTAGTCAGCAGGTTTGGCTATGAATGCTTAGCAACAAAGTTCAGTTCCAGCAAGTAAACCCTGAGTGGCTGGAGGTTGAGGCCGGTCCCAGACCCCCTCGGTGTTGAGAGTTTTATAGAGGCGAGGCTTCGGATGAAACGAATCTAGCAGCAAATCTAGCAGCCATCTGAATATGAACTCCCTCGTTATACGGGTCAAAGGAAGCTATTGTTTCCCCTCCACCACCCCACCCCCACCCCCTCACCCGCCCAGCTCCTCTCTTGGCCCTCACTGACGCACACACACACACACACACACACACACACACACACACACACACACACACACACGCAAACCCGCAAACCTACTGGTGAGTATTTGGAAGAAGGTGGACAGTTACAAGAAA
>JAXDDX010000064.1:2372500-2375000 GCA_034670405.1 Hoplostethus atlanticus | reverse complement strand
GTCCACCAACTAACTGCATCGTTTTGGCTTCACCTTCTTTACCTGGTTAGCTGTTATTGGCTGTTATCTTTCTTCCTGCTCTTCAGAACAACGACACCAAGGAAGGGGAGGGGGGCAAAGCAGCAACATCCTCTTTGCAGAGATCAGGGTCAGCTACCCCTGGAGCTGGTAGGGATTCAGTGTCTTGCTCAAGGGCACGACAGCAGGTGGATGCTTGCCAACAGAGGGGTTTGAACCTGCGTCCCCCGGTTGAAGGGCAGCCTCTCTAATCACTCAGCGACACTGAAGCCTTGATAGGGCTTACAGGGACTTCATATGGGCATATAGATACTGACATACTAACAGGAGTACTCAAGCACACACACACACACACACACACACACACACACACACACACACACACACACTGCTCTAAGAACCCAGGAGAGCGGTGGGGATGGACCCAGCACTCACAGCCACTCAAAGCCAATCACAGTTAATCACTGACGATAGCTCAGACATTTACACCATCCATCCACTCTCTCTCTCTCTCTCTCTCTCTCTCTCACACTCACACACACACACACACACACACACTGGCCATCATCATTACCACATCACTCACATTGGACAGGGAGGGAAAGAAAGAAAGAGAGGGAAGGGGATGGAGAGAGAATGGAAAGTAAGGGAGGAGAGAAAGGAGTGGAGGGGATAGAGGTGTACACACTGAGCTGAAATGACACAATATCTCTGCCCAACAAGCATTTGACGGATGGCGTCATGCAGGATGTGGCCAAGTTCAACGTCAAACGTGCCACATTTTCACAAAATCATATTGTGGCATGGTAAAAAATCATATCAAAACAGCTTTGGAAACTGTTTTGAACTGATGTCAGAAAAACATTTAGGTCCTGATATCACAAAACCATATGATACATACAGCTTTACAACACGCTGGGTGAGTTTTTTCAGTTCAAGGTATTGGTTGTAAAATACTACAGAGCTACGTGCACTTTTTTTTGGACAGTGCACAAACCATCTACACAGATTCAGATACATTCTGGTAGTATGTTTTATATCCAGTCAGACAACTTGAATGTGATGACCTTTGGGTGCCTGCGCCTCATGAACATCAACAGATTCTTGGCATCTCATTTTCACGTCTCCTCTTGGCCTTTTCGCCTTCTGTTGTATCTCCTGCATTTTATTTGGGATTCAGCTGTAGACGAGGCAGAATGAAGCAGGAGTTTAGGTACATGAGTAAACAGGAGTGTGATTTATACAACAAGACCCTAATGATCATGCTCCTGCTACAGATACACTTGAATGCCTTAATTAAGTGGTTGTTTCTCCCAATACATTTTCCTTTTCAATTCTAAAGACAAATCTTTAGAATTGCAGCTCTGTGAGAGGAGTGTGATGATTGAAGGCTTGTTTTTATAGGTTAGGAAAAAAATGATGTTTTGGAGAAATAGGCAATGTTTTGACAGCAAATCTAATATTACATGAAGCAAGAGCAATCATATCTGTGTTTTGGTTGTTGGCATTTTAGACAGAAATTGTTTCCAATTATGAGCAATGTATTAGCAGGTTAGAAGGTTTAAGCTAATCACATCACTACATCTGGTAGTTTTCTATGTTACTGAGCTGGATCCCAGGACAAGAGTAAACATTTATCAATGGGTTCTGGGTTGAAAAAGTTAAAGAAGGCTTTAAAGCTGAATAAAAGAAGGTTTTGAAGCTCAATAAAACCCCCGTTGGTCCAACAAACTGCGGCTCAGTGCCAGCGCTCACTAAGGATCTATTATCAGCCTTCAGCTTATCCATTTAAAACTTCTCTCCTTTCACTTTCTCTCTGTGGATCTCTTTCCCTGTCTGTCTTATTGTGTTTATCTCTGTCTTTGTATAGTTATGAATGTATGTATGGATTATCATGTTGCCATACATCATATTTTACTGCTTACATTTACATTCAAATTAAAAGACTGTTATATATGATCAATCTGTATTGTTCCAGTTATTATGTGATGAAGTGGTATGATTTACTTTTCTGTCGTACCCACTTTCTCTCAATCTGCCTATACTTCTAATCCATTTAGTGATTTCCTACATTTCCCAGAATGCTGGGTGTGACCTTGTTGCATTTCAGCTGCGGGTTATATGTGAAGGTGAAGAGAGCAATTTCAATAGTGACAGCGATAGTAAGAGTTTCCAGTCAAGTCATGTCTTGTGGCTGCATTGCATTCTGGTCTATTGAGGATTCTGTCAGCGGAGAAATTGGTGTCTCTTCCTCTTCTACGATGGATTTCTCCCCCGTGTGATTGTTGAATGATGGTGGAAAATGGTGAGTCTGAGGGGCTGACACCAAAACCTGACGTTTACCGTTTTCTGCTATCACACTCTATTGTAGCTGCACTGGAAATGTCTTGACGGGACATCATGTTGTCTATGTTTGGCCAGTTGTCCACAGGCATAAGAAAAATACAACACCAAACAAGAAAATGGACCCAGAAATGCAAGG
>JAXDDX010000064.1:2347500-2367500 GCA_034670405.1 Hoplostethus atlanticus | reverse complement strand
ATCAACTGTAGGCTCTGTAGGCTGACACCCCCGGGCCCTCCCTCAGGGCAGTGTCACACATTTGAGCCCCGTCAGCCGGTAAATCGGTAAATGATCCTGGCTGTCATTTAATCAATATGAACAGGCAGCAGCTGTCACACATCACCATCTCCCTGGGGTGTTGTTGTCAAGACACACCGGGCGACGTGACAAACATATGTGTGTGTGTGTGTGTGTGTGTGTGTGTGTGTGTGTGTCTTCTTTCATCTTTTATTTGATCCATTTTTATTGAGCCTTTATTACACCAGGCAGGTTCATTGAGGAACATGTGCTGGTGTTTTGGAGAGCGGGGGGGAAATATGTTGTTGGATGAGCTCTTGATTTATCTGCTCTTTCAAGGCATCCCAGCATTTGCAATGCTGTTGGAGGTGTGGTGAGACAAATCAGAGAAAGCTCCAGTATCTCAAATAATAGAATAGAATAGAATAGAATAGAATAGAACTGGGCATAGAATTAGAATAGAACTCACATTAACCAGTAGATTCTACAGAGATTCCTAATTGGATACATACAATAAGGCTGCAATTAACAGAGACCTAAGTTAGTGGTGTCTAGCTTCATCTCCAAACGTAACAACACTTCAGACTTACTTTCTAACAAGATAATGTCTTAATAACATATTTGGCATCTCTGCAGCATACAAGGATTATATCAACGCATCAAAATAAAGACTCCCACATTCCCAGGGTCATCAGTTTCATCTGTTTCTGCTAACAGAGTCACCACGAGTTAGGATGGAAAGAGAAGAAACAGGTTGCAGGCTGATGTGCTGATGTGGTGATCCTCTCCTCTCCTCTCCTCTCCTCTTCCCTTCCCTTCCCTTCCCTTCCCTTCCCTTCTCTTCTCTTCTCTTCTCTCCTCTCCTCTCCTCTCCTCTCCTCTCCTCTCCTCTCTTCTCTTCTCTTCTCTTCTCTTCTCTTCTCTTCCCTTCCCTTCCCTTCCCTTCCCTTCCCTTCCCTCCTCTCCTCTCCTCTCCCCTCCCCTCTTCCCTTCCCTTCCCTTCCCTTCCCTTCCCTTCTCTTCTCTTCCCTTCCCTTCCCTTCCCTTCCCTTCCCTTCCCTTCTCTTCTCTTCTCTTCTCTTCTCTTCTCTTCTCTTCTCTTCTCTTCTCTTCTCTTCTCTCTCCTCTCCTCTCCTCTCCTCTCCTCTCCTCTCCTCTCTTCTCTTCTCTTCTCTCCTCTCCTCTCCTCTCCCCTCCTCTCCTCTCCTCTCCTCTCCTCTCCTCTCTTCTCCTCTGAGAGACAATGAAATCTCATCCAGCCACTCGGCCTTCTAGCCAGCAGGGAGGGACATGTCATTTCATTTGTGTGTGTGTGTGTTGCGGTTAGGAACACACACACACACACACACACACAATGAGGAGGGAGGAGGAGGAGGGTGGGGGGTGACAGGGCTCTGATCTCTCAGATAGGGAGATAGCCACCTGATTCAAATGGCTCGCTTGTTCCCGGCAGTCACTTGATCGGCGTGTGAACTGACTCCTCTCTTATTTACAATCAAATGCTGCAGCGCTGACCTGCCCAACCCAACCCTGACCAGTCTCTCTCTCTCTCTCTCTCTCTCTCTCTCTCTGTCTTTCTCTCTCTCTCTCTCTCTCTCTCTCTCTCTCTCTCTCTCTCTCTCTGTCTTTCTCTCCCTCTCTCTCTCTCTCTCTCTCTCTCTCTCTCTCTCCCTCTCTCTCTCTCTCTCTCTCTCTCCCTCTCTCAGTGCCTCTGCCCTATATTCACCACAATCTACCTTCTCTCTCTCTCTCTCTCTCTCTCTCTCTCTGTCTCTCTCTCACATCCAGAAGTCACAGATGAGTCTAGTTATTCTCACAAGTGATATTATAGTTATCATAAGTAATAATCTGCATCGTTCACATGAAAATACATGTCTGTCTTGCTACTCTCTAATGCTGATTGAAACAACACAATAGTGATTCAACCTCTATCCAGTATCCAGAAATCCTCTGACACACAGGAAGTGATGCGTTTAACATTTCCAGTTTGTTTGGAATCAACAGAAGAAGAACTGGGTAGTTAGCGTGAGCAGCGATAGCCGCCGTGGCTGAACAGGCAAAGAAAAGAGCACCACCTACAGAAACTCAAACTTTATCAGCTTAATCTGCAATCTAATCTAATCTCACTGTATTAGTTTGTATGTAATAGTTTGTGCCTGCGTTTTTGCCATGCCCTGCTTTTGAGCTACACAGACGGGCAATATCACAGGACTCATCGACAGGAATCTAAACCCATGTGGATTACTTGATGAACTTTAAGGAAAAAAAGGCATCATGATTATACAAAAGGTCGATTTATAACTGTAGGAAAACACTGTCACTGTTGGTAAAACTGTCCATCTGCAACGCCTCAAAGTGTGGTCTGTGTGGCATGGCCTGAGTCAGGGATTGGCGATGTCTCTGTCTGTCTGTCTGTCTGTCTGTCTGTCTGTATGCCTGTCTGTCTGTCTGTAACTGTCCTGTCTGATTATCTCTCCCAGTGAAACGCCTGATGGCCCCGGGGGACACCCACACTGAAAGAGGCCACTCTTCCATTCAACAACAGCTTCTGTCAGAGAGGGAGAGAGAGGGGAAAGAGAGAGAGAGAGAGAGAGAGAGAGAGAGAGAGGGAGAGGGAGAGAGAGAGGCCTCAGAGTCACACAGGCCAGCTCCAGAGTAGCCTGATAGTGACTGATGCAATCCATTGAAATCTAAACGGGAGTCAACACGATCAACTGTAAAAGAAGGTTTTTACACCCATCCAAAAGGAGCTGAACAAAGGTGAAAGAGGGAAAAGAGGAACGTCCACTCAGAGTTTAACTGCTCCTAAATATGCCTATTTTTATTTTCAATGATGTGATGTCAAGGTTTGAACCAAACACAGTCTCTTCCCTCAGCTCTGGACATCCTGTAGCCATACATGCCATCACTGCGGCTTAGAAAAAAAAACCGTCAGTTGTCGCGGAGCAGTTGATATTATCAGACCATTTTACCACAAACCATAGCATAGCAAACTCCTGTCCTCCTCCTGTCCTCTCCTGTCTAGACGTACATACTGTGAACCTTATGTATACGAACGTGTTCTGCGCTAGATTATAGATGTGGCATATCATCTGCAGTGTGACAAGACACCATATCAGTGCCTGATTATATTACGGTGTTCATTGTGACGTTATTGTGACATTATTATTATCATCTTAATGATTAATGGTGCCAGTAAACTGATCGCGTTACGGCGGTTATTAGCCATGATGTTAAATGATTAATAATTAAGCAGGAATTCCTCCTTAATAGCCTATCAGCCCACTCATTTAACACCATGGAGAGATAAACGAGGTGGGCACTGCTATTGATATGTATAGTCCCCACTACCGAAAAGGATGTGTCCTTGGTTTTTTTTTTTTCTCTAGAAAGGACGGAGGGCACTTCACTCACATTGTTTTTTTTAAATTTATTTAGACAGTGAGAAAGAAGCGAGGGAGACTTTTTGACTCACTCGACTCTTTTGAGGCAATATATTTTGCTAATAACACATCTATACCACATGATGTTCACGTTGCCAAGCGACCCGTGATCCTCACTGTCTCAAATTATAAACAAAGATTAGTTCAAAATGATTTCAATGAGGTGTATTAGCCAGTACACAAGATCTGATGTAACCAATCCAACAAAGGTTCATAGGTGACATACGTTAACGTGATTTGTTATAACAGCACAATACCTGTCGTGTCAAAATGTGGAACCGCCGATTCAAAATGCACTGTGTTGAAAAGTAAAAACAAGTTTTTTTCCCATGCTGCCCTTGAAAATGACACATCCTTTTTAACACATCACTTAACACAGTGGATCTTGAGGAGGGTCCAAGGGGTCCCCAACAAAATGAGGAATACTTTGTTTCCACTGTTATTTAATTCATTATAAATTATTCCAATTAGAAAATGGATAAAATCTCTATTCTTATCACCGGTTTCACTCTCACCACTATTATCTCCTCACATGAAGACAGTTCTACAATCAACAACTACAATCCTCCCATATGGAGGTCCCTGGGATCATATTTTTTTCAAATGGGGGTCTATGGCTTATTATGTGAAAACACTTGAGAACCACTGACATAACATATGACATGTAGCGGTCGATGAGTGTGTGTGTGTGTGTGTGTGTGTGTGTGTATAGCCTGTTTCGATGAAGTGAAAGGGCCTTTGAACAATTATTCTCTAACACCTTGTAATGTAAGCCTACCCTAAAAACACATTACTGGTGTGGGCTATTTGACACCTTGTAATGTAGATCTACTATAAATACTAAAGCAGTTGACTACAGTCTATGAGTTTGTGAAGTACTATAAAACTCATAACTGATGTTCACTGTTTGTTCAGTAACAAATTCACATTTTGTACAGTCCCATTCCTGGCAGTGACATATGGATTGAAAGATTCATAAAGTGATTTGTTTTTTTTACAATAACAGCTTTAAAAAAAAACTTTAACTTCATTTATTTAATTAGATGCTGCTCAAAAAACAACAGACCTGATTTGTAGAAAATTATTTCTCAAGTGCTGTAAAGTTTGAGTGTGCAGGTATAGAACTGACTGGCTGACCTGAACTTGCTATACCTGCTGTACTATGTAATACTATGTATTGATTATTGTTATAATACAATACAACATAGATAGATAGATAGATAGATAGATAGATAGATAGATTTACTTATTATTATTATTATTATTATTACAACGTTTGTTTTTTTTCTCAACACAGACACACACACACACACACACACACACACACACACACATGCATACACACACATCGTGTTTCTCGAGCGTCCATTCAGAAGGCTCGCGCATGTCCCCGAGGGCTAGAAAGGCACGCGGGCTGCGGAACCCCCTCTTTCATTGCTCAGCACCGTTTCTAAAGCTTTTATTCTGAAAGGCATATAGACACACACGCAAAGCACAGGCAAGCAAGTGTGTGAAACCTACTGTTCATTCATTCTAACAATGCAATCAGACTGCTAGAAAAAACCCCCACAAAATGTCATAATTAAACACTTTAATTTAAAACCGATCAGCTTCATTTCAAGTTATTTTATTTTAAATCATATAATTTATTTTGTACTTCTGTTTTGTTTCATTTTGCTTTCTTTTATTTTGTTTGATCTTGAAATTAAGATCCATTATGTATTGATATCTCATCCAAAAAATGCCGAAAGCTACATGTTCAGTTTAGGCCCAGTTCTCAACAGTTCCCCATCCATTTCTGAATGTGTCATATTCCAAAATAGGACAACTCCCCCCTCCCCCACACACCTCCTCATTTAATGTGTGAGTGGAGTTGTTGGTCAACAGTTGGGTCGGGGGGCCAGAGAAAGGGAGGGAGGGAGGAGAACAAAGAACTGTGCTGTTGTATGGAGTTGGTGGGGAGAGAGACGGAGAGAGAGTCGGGCTGATGACAGAGTGAAAGAGGTTAGTGTCTATGCTGGGAAATGAGACCAGAGGAGGGGGGGTTCCTGTGTCTGTTGGCTTGTTAATGATGATTCAGTCCCATCAGCTCAACAGGCTTCTCTATTTAGAAATCTCACATACAAAACAGGTTCAAATTTATGAGTCCAATCACACACAGTCATATCAGTAAAAATAAAAGTGCTTATAAATCGTTTTGTCTATTAAGTAGAAATTGTCTTTTAGATTGACAGTCCAATCTGAGAGAAATGCGGATGGAGCTAACTTTAATCGGTACATATGGTAAGAGTTGATAAGCAGCTAAAAACGATTTTGTTTGTTAGTGTTTAAAGGTGGTTTGGATTAGTTCCTGTTCCTTTCAGACAGCTACAGACAGGGGAAAGGCATATCATCAAATAAAAAAAATGCTTCGAAAATATCAGTTCCAAGTTGTATCATCATAGAGATTGACATAAAGGCCCTAACAAGTAAAAAGCCCTCTCACTTTTCAAGCCTAGTCTAGATCCTCAGTCTAGACAACGATAATGGACTGTAGCCTATTTACCTAGTTAACCGTATGTCCGCAATTTCGTTGGCAGACTGTTGTGTAACGAAAAATGGTATTATTTATATCATATTTATTTATAAATGGTAGCATTTATTCTCGTTTGGACTGATATAAGATGAATAGACAGGCCCTGTCCTAATTCAACAAGTGAGAGTGACGGGAAAAAAGTATCAAAACTATTAAAACAAGGCTATAAGAACAACATCACCTGACTTGAACGAAATCTGCGAACAGAGCACGCATGCTACCCCTCCTCTCCTCCCCTTCCCTCCCCCTCCTCCTCCCGGGTCTCCCTCCGTCTCTCCGCGGCCTCCCAGGCTCTGTCAGCCGGCCAGGGATGGCAGTCGGCCCGGGTCTGCCTCTCCCCGCTTCCCCCGGGCTGTCTGGAAAAGCGCTGATATTGTTCCAGGCGAGCAGCGCTGGAGTCAGGGAAATAGTTGTTTTTTCCTTCGGAGGCTAACGAAAAATCACTGTAATCACGGCCTATAACATTGTAGTGACGGTGTCTTACTTTATGGTATTTTTTTGTATTTGTAGATTTCTAACTTATAGCCGTCAGAAAGAGGACGGATGGGGTGGATGTAGACCCCCTGCCCCCCCCCCCCCCAGGCCTGACGAAGGGCATCAGTAAACTTCGTCTCCAAACTTCCGGACAACAAAAGACCACTTTCACTTGCAGCTATATGGGACGGTCCCGTAGAGTCACCTGTTGCTTCACGCTGCCTGCAGGTGCCCATTTAGAAAAAAAAACCCACACACATCCACACAATGTTGTCTGCACTGTCGAAAATAATTTGCTCTTTTTCAAATCCTGTCTTCGTTTTTATTTGAATTAGGAACGCTCTACTTCAAACTACAGTGGCCCCACGCCTTAGAAAACGTAATCTGTTTAAAGTTCCGGCAACTGCTAAATATATCCTTTCCCCTCTTCATTTTTTTTCACTGTCCATATAGCTTGTGAGTGAATCTCCTGAATTGGATCCGCATTGTCCTCTTCCCAACAGCAGACAGACTCAGCAGCCAGCACAGCCAGCCAAGCGTTTGACGTTATTAAATAATAAAGAGATGCTGATCTGGTAGCATTGTTGTGGAGGAAAAAGGCCAATTAGTACGCTGTTATACTGCCATTACGGCTGTATTAACTCGAATTAGTTATAAGACAATGTGCTTACATGTGACACTTGCATTTCCATTTTTGACTGGGAAAGCAGGCCTATTAGACATGTAAATAATAACATGGGATAACCAGAGATTGTAACAGCTGCAGTAAACATTATGGAGTTTAAACACTATAGGCCTATTGCTCCAGTAACGCCTTATCTCTATAAATCGTATTATATTATATATGTTTTAGGACATTTTGCAGAGCAAAACGGAAAAAAAGAAAGGAAAAACAAAGCTTCGTTAGTAAATAATGTGTTAATGTGCCTGTATGGGTTATTGCATACCCTGATATTTTGAAAGAAGAAAAAACAAAACAATTTCGGGGTAATTTTGGTTTTCTTAACTAAACCGCGGGAGGTGTCAGGTCAGTCAGACTGGTAAAGGGAGGCTTGTGTCATGACCAGTATTTTCATTTAAATATTAGATTGAAGTTGAATTATCCAGAAACTATGATGAGGCTAATCCCACCCCAAGATTAGACAAGAAAGGGATATAAAATTTTACTTTGGGTGTTCTCGCTAAACTACTTTACTTTTATCGACATCAAAGTTGTTTGGTTTTCCCTTTCCCCCTTTTGGAGGTTTTAACGGAAAAGTAGCGTAGTGTAAGAATCACTGGAGTAATTTCTTAAGAAGTAAGTAAAGTAACGGAGTAATAAGTAAAGTAATGTTGCAATGACTAAGACCCCAGCACTGGTTTATCCGCAGCCTGCATGCTCTCCGCGGCAGGGCTCAGATCAGCGTTTTAAGGCAGCGCTGAAGGACTTCCCTGGCAACTGCACTACAGTACAACAGGCCTTGTATTGTTTTTTGTCGGCTCTTCTCAACGCTAATCCACTCTCTCTCTCTCTCTCTCTCTCTCTCTCACCCCCCCCGCCCCCTCCCTCTCTCTCTCTGCCACTCTCTCCCGGCCTAATCTCTTCAAGATGCAGAATATGTAATGAGAGGGGTGAAAACTCAGAGCCTTCGCCATTTCTTTGAAATGCTATGCGGTCACAGATGTGTTTCACAGGTATATGAAAGCGACTCAGCCAATCAGAACCGAGGGCCCAACTATCTATTTCCTCACACAACCCGTTCAGATATGGAAAAGCACGAGCTGTATTCTAATCAGTGACGTAGGGTCCGATAAACTACGTCAACTTCAGTTGGTGGTGAACATGAGTGAAACAGCAATGTAAACAAAACCCATGTAATCATATTTTCAGAATATTTTATTATCATGTAACTTCTATCAGTCTGATAAAATTTAAACTACGAATTTACATCATAAAATGTGTGCGAAGAGAATCTCTTTAGAACGGTTACTATAAATTAACGCCATTCAAAAAATACTCAGGAGTAAAAAAAACAGAAAGCCACAAAATTGTATGGTTGTTTTCTTAACTCGGCTAGCTGGAGCCGTGATCCGGTGCAAACCGTGCATTCCTTTAATGATGGCGCTCTATAAAGCTGTCAGCATCAATGAGCAGAAATGATAAACGGAGTTCGAGCCGCTGGTGAGAGGGGAGGGAGGGGGAGGGAGGGGCGGGAACAGAATGTGGTCTCGCGGAGGCCTCGAGCCCCTGAGAATGCAGGCCGAGAGCAGCGCGAGGCTGATGCCATGCTGGTCTGTGTCAGTGTGTGGTCCTATTCAATAGAACGGAGAGAGAGAGAGAGAGAGACCATTCCCCCCTGCACCCCTCCACCCCCGCTTCCCTTCCCTGCACCTGCGCTAGATCAGCAGGCTACTGGCTGCCATTCAGTCCCTCTCCTCTCTCTCCACACACACACACACGCACGCACGCACACACACACACACAAACACACACACACACACACACACACACACACACACACACACACACACACACACACAGCTGAGTCTCTCTCTCTCTCTCTCTCTCTCTCTCTCTCTCATTTCACCAGCTTCATGTCGGGCCAGACTTAGAAGTACAGAGTAGCAACACCATAACAGGAAGAAGAGAAGAAATATACATTCTCTTGTTGATTTTTTGTAAGCTTTAGCAGTAAATTTATGTGCCATGGATGCAGTGGACGGTAAACTCACGTAAATTCAATTTACCCTCCTTTTTATTTGTGGAATAGAGGCAATAAAAGCATAATGCACATCACACTAAGTAGTGTCAAACAGATGTAGTAAAATAAAAATAGCGTTCTTTAAGGGAAAACAGAGGCATAAATTAATGTTTCTCTGAAAATGTAATTGATGCTCACCGACTGGAGGCCATAATCTATTTTACCCAACTTTATTTACCACTTCCTTACTGTTAATGTTATGAAAAATTGGCTTACTTTGCCAGTAATAGTTTATCACGGTGGCAAAGATGCGCTAAACTAAAGCAAAAACGTAAATAGAAATATTGACCAAGTTGGACTTCTCTCTCTTTATGTATGGATGACGTCATGCCCCCCTCCTCCTTATTGTCCGCAACGTGGTGAAAAAGGAAAGTGGCTCTAGTGGGATTATAGGCCACTAAACCCGTTTTGTTTGTGTGTGTGTGTGTGTGTGTGTGTGTGTGTGTGTGCGTGCGTGTGTGTGTGGTTGATGGTGGTGGTGGTGGTGTGAAGGGGGGTTATTTGACCTAATTTATAAAATCATATAATCTCAACAACAAACAGGATTTGGAAACCTAGGCCACTATAATAATGCTAACTTCTCACATCTCTATATTTTATTTTTTACCGGGGGCCTAAAGGATACCTGACATTGTCTTTCCCGTGTATAAAATGTTACATGACCTTGTTTATGCATAGGAAAATTTAGGAAAAAAAACATAGATAATAAAAGAAGCGTTAATTAGTCCTACATTGACGATAGCCTATAAATATGAACACGTGGAGAGTAAACGAAAAGCTTCAACGATGTGATAAAAGCCTCTTAATCGCTATAGAGGTCAAGCGCACGCGCGCGCGCGCACACACACACACACACACACACACACACACATAATCACACACACACACAGGCCAGGCTATCACAGATAACATCTGGGAGCAAAAAAAGCAGAGGCGCGCGCTTACCACCTGTTGCAGTCCAAATATCCTCGAGCACCGACAGCCAGGCTCTGCACGCGAGCAACGGAAGGAGAGGTGGATGGATGGATGGATGGATGGATGGATGGAAACCGCACCTTCACCGCTCCTAAATCACACAAAACAACACAATCGGTTGTCGATGTTGTAGAAAACGACCGGTAAATTTAAGAAGGCCTTTGATTCCAATAGGGCTCACTCGCAAATAGAAAGCTATTGAGGCCTATACAACAACTAGGAACATGTATTATTTTCTCCTTTATTCAGACAAATGTTGGTGTATGGAGGCTGTCCCTGCCCCTATATTATCGCCTCAGGTGTAACATTTTAGACATTTCATTCCCTGTGTCGCCCTAAACGCTGGCTGGCGTTTTGAACAGGTCAACACTCAGTTTAAAGTGCATTTTGGCAAGCGCAAGAATAAATCACATTTCGGAAAGGTGATATTTTTTTCTACTGCGATGTAATTTACAGTCTGCAGCCTGACCACGCGCACACGGAAAATACCTATTTCTCAGAGGCAGGTTTTCACGAGAAAATAGATGACGTATTTAGCACATAAAATAAAAGCCTATAGGACTCGCTTTTACAGCTACAAGTGGGATATTTGGTCGGATACACACATAAAGACATACAAATCTATCATATTACAAAACATCGCCATTGAAATTCAACATAGTGGTGTTCAATATGTTGTTTATTTAACATTGATTTTGGTTTCCTTTTCAAGAGCTATCTGGGCCTATCACGTGGAATAGATCAACATCAAATCTTTCCAGCCTTCACAAATAACCTACAGGTATTATTGAAACGCGTGGTGTTCTACAGAAATTATATAAGATGATCTTCAAATACATCTTTTCTTAAATATTCTCTGCATTCACTGAAAACAGTCTTTCATCACATCAAAGCCCCAGCGCTCAGCCTGGAAAAATAATGATTTCGCGGGGCCTCCAGGCCTACAGGGGCCCGGTGCTTACGGAAAAAAATGAGAATGTAATGCGCCTACTCCTTCGACCTTTTTAAAACAAGCTGTTTATCACCGGTGTTCTCAGCTATTACAACCAATTCAGCTGCTCGGATCAATAATTAACGTGCAGCCAACGATCCCTTGACCTCTTGAAGGTCCGGCTGGGAGAAGAGTGGACGGATAAATACCGAGGGGCCTCTTCAAATATTCATCTGCCGGTTAATGTGAGCTCCGTTCCCCCGGGACCCAGCCTGCACTACGGCCCCTAATCTACCTCGGTGCTACACACACACACACACACACACACACACACACACACACACACACACACATACTCCCCCCGGATTTAAAACCGTTAGTTAAATTCAAAGCGAGCTGTGAGCTCATCATAAGGATTATTATTATGAGGGAAAAGCAGCCTGGCATAGAGATGCATGGGAAACATTTTGGAACCGGTTTCGTGTTTTTTTAAGAGGGGGGGGGGGGGGGGGGGTTCACCGGAGAGCTTGAACCGTGAGAACCGAGGTTAACGGGAAACAGCAGGGCCCGTTTGATTAAACATTAAATTAAAATGGCCACACTCGAGCCTATATGGAGCTATTTAATCACCGGAGAAAAGCATCCCGGCTGGTCCCGCCTGCCTCTCGCCTGCCTCCTTTCAGGGCTCACCTTCAATTTAGGCCTAATTGAACATTTAGACTGATAAGCCAGCTCCAGCGATTTGATAAAATAGAGGCAATGATAAACGAATAAACAGCCGAAAATAACCCACGAGAAAATAACCTAGATGATAAAAGGAAACCACTAGAGAAATCTTATAGAATGAAAGCGAGGTCTGAGCTATAATATTCAAAATAAATGTCCAAATATACTGTCACAGTCGATTGTCATAAGAAAAAAATATCCACCAATGACATAAGTTTTTCTTTCAGGAGTCTCACACAGAACTCAAAAAATCATTACGAATAAGACTCATAAATATATTGTATGCCTGTGTGTAAATATTAGAAGTGCATTACAAAGTGTGAGAGTTATTCCTTCCTCAAACTTCTGTCCCATTCACAAGGAGGCCTTCGGCCCATAATACCAAGACGTCTACAAAATATAATTATTCATAAATTAAATGAAAATAAATAATTGTATGCAGTTAGGTGAGCTTGGTATCGGCAGCCCAGATTGATTAGTTGTCTGGTTGATTTTAGAAGAGGGGAAAAAGGCAGTCTATACCTGAAGATGTTTTGGTGAAAAAATCTTCCCCTCTATAGGAAACAGGCAACAAACTTTGGCTTGAAGTGCATGGGGCCATCCGCAGGCATTACTGGTTTCACTAGGAAATAAAAACGTGGTTAACCTGAGTATTATAAACTCTGGTTTTACTTAACATGAACACAAACACCGGGACGCACAAAACACAAATGAAGGATTTTGTCACTGGAGATGGCAAGGGGCGTTTTCCCCGCAAAAAGATGGGTAAAACACTATCAGCTTTCAGTTTTATAATTAAGTAATAACACCAGAAGAAAGATAGAAACGCTTCACAGATGACAACTTAACATGTGATGACCATCTAATGATTCAAAGAGAGAAATAAAATCAAAACTCATACAATTTCAAGTATCCAAATTTCCAAAATTTATTCATTTCAAACTGCATATTGAAAAAAAAACTCAGCTGAAATTGTAACTGTTATAAGGATGGTATTAGTTCCGGTATATATACATGGAGTGGTTGGCTTCTGCATACAGGCCACAAATTTTAAAATACAACTACGGGAATGAATTTTGAAATAAAAACTTAAAATATCACAGTAAATATACAGAAATTGTACAAATCAATTAGAAAATAAAGAGCACAAGCGTCATACCTCTAACAGATGAAAAGTGGGAGACGGAAATATAAATTAACAACCTATGTTTTAAGCTGTGAGAGAGAAAAAGTTTGTCTTTTATCTTTTTTTAAGAAATTAAAATGTTTTAGTAATATTGACCTTAAATGAAAAAAAAAAAAACAGTTTTACCTGCTTCGTTTTATCTGTCCCTTTTCTTTCCAACGTTTGCAGTAATAAAGGAGCATAACTGATCGCTCCTATACAATTCCAGTTCTGCCATTTTCAATTTTATTATTTTCTGCAGAACTGACGTTGTTTCATAAAAAAAAATGTAACCTCTTGCAGTTTAACAAACAATTTCATCTGATTGTAATGTTTCTTTGATAAATACTGTACAAAAGGTGATTGCAATAATAAAACATTTGATTACGACTCCCACTTTCTAGTTTTCCAATCTTCATCCACCAGTGAAGAGGGGATCTCCTACCGTTCCTCTAGAGCTTCCTTAGAATAAAATGAAAGAAAAAAAGAGTCGTGTGTCCTTTTCCTGGAGACTTCTATACAACTTTTCCCACCCCGAAATTTTTCTGTACAAAAATAGTCCAACGTTAAGTAGTCCAGTTTCTCTTATAAAAGTTCATTATTTTTTTTCTCTGCTGTGTGTCTTTTACATGTGTGTTAATGGCAGCGTGCCGTTGATCGTCGTACCGGGCACGGGGCTCTGGTAGTGCCCGGACATGTGTAGCCTGGTCTGAGCGGTCTGCTCGCTGACCTCCGCCCCGGGCAGGTACATGCTGATCATGTCCCTCAGATCCCCGCTTTGGCAGCCCGGGCCGGCCCGGTGGGACGACGAGGTGACGACGGGCGGGCTGGAGCTGCTGGACTCGGACTTCACCACCGAGGAGGGCCCCATGGACCCCAGGGCGGTCATCCCCGGCGTGGTTTGCTGGGAATAGGCCATGGAGTAAGTCGGGGAGCCGTTCATGTAGCTCTGGGAGCTGGTCATGGTGTTGTACTGCAGGGCGCTCATGTCGTAGCGGTGCATGGACTGCATCTGGCCCGGGTTGTGAGCGTTCAGCCCCGGGTGCTGGTAGCTCAGCTGGTCCTGCATCATGCCGTAGCCCCCGTTGGTCCAGCCGTTCATGTGCGCCGCATAGCTGTCCATCCGCTGGTTCACCCCGCCGCCCAGCCCGGCTCCCACCCCTACACCGGCTCCCATCCCGTTCCCTCCCGGGGCCAGGAGCCCGCCGGGCAGGGTGTACTTGTCCTTCTTCATGAGGGTCTTGGTTTTCCGCCGGGGCCGGTATTTGTAATCCGGGTGCTCCTTCATGTGCAGGGCCCGCAGCCTCTTGGCTTCGTCGATGAAAGGTCTCTTCTCGCTCTCCGACAGAAGTTTCCACTCGGCGCCCAGCCTCTTGCTAATCTCCGAGTTGTGCATTTTGGGGTTTTCTTGCGCCATCTTCCTCCTTTGGCCCCTGGACCACACCATGAAGGCGTTCATGGGTCTCTTGACCCGGTCCGGACTGTTTTTCTGGTTGGCACCGGTGCCGGACGTGTTGGTGTTGCCCGCCCCCCCCGTGTTGGTCTGGGAAGCTGGGGGCTTCAGTTCAGTCTCCATCATGTTATACATCAGGAACAGCTTTTAGTTGGAGCTCCCGCACAGAAAACAGAGACAACTCCACAAGCCAGAGGTAGGACAGTAGTAGCAGAGGGCTGCTGCTGCTGCTAAAGTTACCTGTCGATTTTCTCAGCAACTTTTCACTGCAAAAAAACACCAACAAGCACCAAACCGCGTCTCCACACACTCTGCCTCCCTCTCCCTCTCAGTGAGTGTGTATGTGAGTGAGTGTGTGTGTGAGATAGAGCCTTCTCCCAATAGGTCCCTGCTATGTTGTGTCCACAAAGTTCTCCCGTCGCCTCTCCGAAAAAGCATCAACAAACTATACTTTTTCGACCCTGTCCGCCGGAGCCTTGACAACTCCAGATAGTTTTTGAACAAGTTAATAGACAACCATTCATGTGACGGGGCTGTCAGTGAATAAATGCATTCGACCTGGCCAATCAGAGTCGGCCTGCTCCCCTGACACACCAATGGGAGGCGTTAGCATAAATGGGCGGGGCTTTGCTCTGCCCTGAGACACACACATACACACACACACACAGGCTGCCCATATGAGCCAATACAGAGTACATATTTACCATTACCAAGCTTGGAGATATTTCTCTAGGAATATATATGCTACCACTTTATGAGCACGTACTAACATAATATGGAGGGAGAGGGTGATGCAGAGACTTGATCGCTGTTTTAGGGAGCTTAGGCTTTGTTTTCTGGTAAGTCTGGAAATAAATTCAGCTTGGTAAACTTGATGTTATTCTGCTTAAAACAGGACAACAAAGTTCCCTAATAAAAACAACAAAAATGTACATAGGCTTGTCTAATAAGTGTGGTGTAATATGTAATGTAACTGCATTCATATCTAGACTGACACAAAATATATTTTGTCATTAAAATGTGCAGGCTAAAAATGGAATAAATAAAATAAATAAATAAACTTGATGGTCAGATATTTATATAAAATGTAATATGTGATAATTAATTAAAATGCTGAATGATATTGTCATTACCAGTTTACATCTTGAAAGTGGGAACAGCAGTGTGCTGACATTAAGTCACAGCCCATAACACTGCTTTTGTATAAATCAAAAAGTCACTAATTCCCCACTTACTGACCCAATAACATAACAACACTTAAATAAACTTTCTTAGTTAAGTGAATGGAGGGGTGGTGTGTGAGGGGGGAAGCCGAGGCTGCTTTTTAGTGTTGAAAAGAGGAAAGGTAATCCAAGATGTTTCCCCAGTGCTTTTGTTTAGTGAAGTTGAATGCCAACACACAGAAGGCAGACGGGCTCATCTCAGCACAAATAAGCGGTTTTGTTTGGGATGTTGTCGCTACATCTGTCCGGACAAAGACCCAACTCCACTCCACTTCCACCGCGATGCTGCTGTTGTTGTTAGGGCTTTGGAGCCGGACTAGGCTGCTGGGGCCACATGGGCCGGGGAAAGTAAAACTAACCCTAACCATTTTATTATTATTATTTTTTAAATAAAGTGTATTTGAAAAACAAACAAACGTATAACTCATTCATATAGGTTTGAACAAGCTTATCAACTAATTACTGTGTATGGAAAGCTTCAGTTATTCTGGATCAAACCGACCAGCCTGTGATTATCAGAGCAAACAAACATCCCACATCCTACGACAAAATTAATCACTGATTTTATTTTATCCAGGCCGACCAAAGTTTTTGAGGTTAAGAGAAGTGTTGATGCCACTTGTTTTGCTTTCCTCCTGAATCCCCATCTGAGGGCAGGGCGTCCTGCTGCGTGACGCCAGCGCCGCCTACTGGCGAGAGGCAGACAAGCAGGCAACGGCAAAGGCTGGGCGTCCGCTCTTCAAGTAAAATGAAGGAGGAAGGCTCACCTCAAGAATGGTCGCGTTTTAGAATTCAATTTAACACGCCGAGGCAATGTTATAATGTCGTTTAAAAAAATATATAACGGCAGTAGTCAACAGCAGTCAGATACCCAGCACACCATGAGGCCAGCTGATGGAAAACTGAAGAGGACAACAGGCCTCAGCATTCACTCACAACACAGCGCACATCTGCCTGTCTGAACCCGCAAGCTACACAGTCCCAATTATTAGAGACAGATCAAGTGCATACACCTGAAATAATTTAATTTAAATGCACGTCTCTAAATTAAATTATAACTGAATCTGAATAGATCAAGCCTTATTATTTTTGTTTTAGTCATTGGATAATAAATAGAGGAGCAGAGCCCCCGTGCTCTCATTATGCTGGGCCCCGGCAACCTTACATAAGATTCATCTTGTGCTTAATAGGCTGCGAGAGGCGACACATGCAGCTCGGCCCATTATAATGCAAGGTTGAAATGGGCCGCTCGGCTGCTATCTGCATCTGAGTGTGTTCCCCGCTACCTCTAATCTGCTTATGATAATAAAGGAACAGCGGGGCCCTGCAGCTCTCTGAAAGCAGGCCCCAGCCAGCCGGGAACGGGCCCTGCATCCACAATCATCCTGAATTAAAGCCGTTATTTGACAAAAAAAAACAGGAGAAACTAGCGGGCGGACCACTTGTAAGACCCCTACTACCAGGTTGGGTTGGAGGCACAAAATATAACAAACAACGCGCTGCCATAAAAAAATAAATAATAATAATTTGCTACAGAAATGTAGATGATGCTGCAAAAGCAAGTGGGGAAAAAATAAACGAGAGGAACAACGTTATTGAAATAGTATTTTACGGGGAAAAACAAGGTCTCCCTTGTTTTCTCAGCTTTGAACACTCATGAGCATCAGAGGTATTATTGCCATGGCTAAATACGGAGCTTCGCCTGTTAGTCTGTTTTCCAAAATATTTTTTAAGAGCTGACCACGCTGACGTGTTAATTAATTCTGAAATATAAATTTAAACATGTTAATAAAGCTTACAGAGGGTGATTAAAAATGAGAATTGCACGGCAATAGCAAATGAAAGAGAAGGAAAAAAATAAGATAAGAGAGAGAGAGAGAGAGAGAGAGAGAGAGAGAGATTTCATGAGAAATGGACATAAACTTGTATTTTGTTGCCGCTAGAGGCCGTACCAGGGGCTGAAGACGCAGCCAAGAAAACTATCAAAACACTCCCATGTCCTGCTACGAGCAAAAACCAGCTGGAAATACATGCAACTTGAGAGAAACTGTAGAATAAAAACGCATTCAATTTTTGTAGACAAGATGTGGACAGATGCTGAAGTCCTATAGCCTGTCATCATTATTATTATACTATTTTTTACTCAGTTAGATGTTGACAAATATGCATTAGGTTTAGTGTCATGAAGTTGACATTTCTACTTTAAGTTAAATTAAATTAAATCCACCACATGCTGAACGGGAACGAATAGTCTAACTCATCGATAAATAAGTACATTAAAATACCTAAGTTGTAAGATTGACGAGAGGTCGTTCAACCTAATAAAATAACAATAAAACAATAAAATTGAAATAATCAGGCCTCAATAAAAATCAACAAACATAGCTGCTGTTATTTAAAATTCAAACGACATTTTCTAACGTTTGTAGACAGATGAAAAGAAAACAAATGGAACAAATGTATGCGTGGAGAAATGACAGGTGCAAACAGCTTATTTCCTATACTCGACACTACTCTTAGTGTGTGATGATCCTAAAACCAAGCCGACCAGCAGCCAGCAGGCAGTCAAGCTCATGGTGCCATGCGGTATCATTCCACTACACTGCATGTTACACACACACACACACACACACACACACACACACACACATTCACTCACTCACTCGCGCACGCGCGCGCACACACACACACACACACACACACACATACACACACACACCGAGCTTCTCTTCTCCGTCGCACTCCAACTTACGTGCCAGTTAGGGAGTTGTCCTCTCGTCTTGATTGGCAGAAATAAAACAAGATGCCATTTTTCTATCTGTCCGACTCAGCCTCCACCAAATCTCCCTCATTCTCCCGCGGTTAGGAAGCCTCGGGCTGGCCGGGGCAGAGCTCCAGTTCCCGGGCGTCAAACGTCCAACCGGCCCCTCCGTTCGCCGCTCCCCCCGGTAGTCCTTGCGGTTTCAATCCGGCAGCCGGTGCGTGTGGGCCGGCGTGCAGCCGGGCGGAGCCCCGCTGTCTGTCTGGAGCTCCAGTCTCTCCTCTCCGCGAGCCCTGCAACAAGAAAAGCCGTTTATGGCGACACACAATGTGAAAAGGGGGCCGATTTAAAAAGGAGAAGAATGCAAGCAAGAACAACAAAAGTCAGTTATAGCAAAGTCTATGCCTCTCCTCTCCTATCTTCCACCCCCTAGCTTAGCCCACATAATGAGCAGGAAAAAGCTTTATATTTTGTTCACTGGGTATTCACAGATAATTTGAAGCCATTGTTTCTGCCACAGATGGTTCTTTTTAATACAATAACGGTGCTCTTTGTGAATAGCGAGCCCACAATAAAAATCTAAAGCGTCCTCCTGAATAACCATTTTGTTCTCTCTTGTATAGGCCGAACAAAAGCGCCAGTGAGGTAATGGCCTGCCTTATTGAAAGCCTCAGAATGGGGATTTGATAAAGATTTTTTTTTTTTTGCTCCTTTTTCCCTTCGCACAAAGTACACTGCAATGTCAAAGAGAAAACGACACAGCATGAAAAGAGAAAAAGGCTGGAAAAGTGCTTGCTGTTGCAGATATTATCCTATGTATCATCACACATGGGGCGATTATCATCATCATCATTAGTAGCATTATTACTATTACTACTATTTTTATTTGTATTATAATAAGGCATTTTACAACTTTTTGCACAAGTCAGAAGTGAGAGGTTATTTTCAGCAGACCGGAAGGGAGGTTATGGGTTTTGCAATGAAGCTTAAAACCAGAATACATTAGCGGTTTAGACCCTGACAGCATCCATAGGCCTGCTATGGATTTGCCACTGTCTCATACTTTTGCAGAGGGTGAGCCAAGGTGTGGCTGATAGAATTAAGGGTGTATGGTGTCTAACAAAAACCTCCTATTTCTAATTCTGCTTTTTTTTTTTTACTGCCAACTGACATGCTGTGGGATCATAAGGCATTGTAAAATGTAAAAAATGCATGGATGCATACAGGGAAAAATCAGCTAGTTTTTTGTAGATGATAAGGTGAGATACAAGGATTCAGTGTCTGCAGTTGACATGTATTAGCTCCTCCAGGATGGATCCTATAGCAGTGTACTAGCCACCTCAGTCTGCCCATGGTTGATGTCATTTGTAATTAACTCATGGGTAATCAATAAAGCGTTTAACAGAAAACACAATGGACACACAGGGGATGATCCCAAGCCAAACATATTGGATGTCACTGATCGTTACAAGGTGAGGACACCCTGTCTATCAC
>JAXDDX010000064.1:2300000-2345000 GCA_034670405.1 Hoplostethus atlanticus | reverse complement strand
ACAACTGTATATACAGTTTGTCACATTGTTGCTCTTTTTGGGACAGAACCTGAATTATGAACTTCATAGTAATCCAGTTACTGAGTTGGTTCACCATCATTCATCACTCCTTGATGATCAACAACAACAACAACAATAATAAGAATCTCATATTATCATTTCAGTTTGAAATGATGAAATGATGAAATTAAATGAAGAAACAGACAGAGAATTACACACAGACTGGAAAAAAATAGTATCTGACATGCAATAAGCAACCACGTGGACAGATGATGACGAAAATGTCATTTCATTTATTACAGAGAAGATTTAGTATTTATTATGGCTAAATACTTGATTATAAACCAGCAGGCATCATTTAAGGGTATTTTATAACCACTGAAGCACATCGGTTGACTGATGGTTACTAATGGCCAAGTCAGATTACTCAACCGACTAAAGGAGTGAATGAGTTCATCAACAAATCAGAATGATCAGATCACATCATCGGATTGATCACAAATATTAGACGTGAATACTGACGCTTGATCATCAAACCAGCTTAATGACCGGCTGGCATCATATTAAAATGATGCTTTACATTAGCCAACTCAGTTCATTTGACTGACGGCTAATGATGATCAAAATCAGATCATTTGACCAGCTCAATGGCCAAATGACGTCAGCTAACCGATTACTTACAAGATTGACGAGAATCAACACACGTGATTGACAGCTAATATATTAGAGCATTCAGGATGCCGTTTGATAGTAAAATTAAAAGTAAAAAAACAAAATAGAAACATGAGATCAAACCAGCCAGATGAGGAAGTGACAGCCATATCACTAACTACTTTAAAATAACTAATTCACTGGGCTGATGGATGGTGATTAATGATCAAGTCAGATTAGCTGGCTGAAAGGACGACTCTCATCACTTGACTGACTGACTGTGACAGTGGCTGCATCCAGAACACTGCAAGACACACACACACACACACATACACACACACACACACACACACACACACACACACACAGACAGACAGACAGGCAGGCAGACCGGCAGAATGAAAACATCAGGATCAGGTTTAGAGCCCACGTCAGATGATGGCATCAATGGTGGATGGAACAAAGTACTATTACTTCAGTGTGTTCTGATTGTACTTTGCTACATTTTAAATGGCATCATGTACACATTTTTTAGGCTCTGCATAAGCCTTGCATCAGGACCCGGCCAGTGGTAAATTGGTAAATTGTGGAGCCGTTAGCAGTGAAACGTCAGTTAGCAGAGAGGAGAGTCATCTGATTTTACTTTGTACTTTATTTTGTAAAGAAAAAATGACATTAAAAGAATACATTTTAAAATGTACGTCCTCTCGTTGTTTTTGTATTGCTTGAAGACAATATTTAACAATCTCTATAAACTCAACTTTGACTCTGAGGGCATTTTAAATAAGCTACCTAAAGGTACATGTAGCATTTTAAAGCATCAATATATCAAATAATTATGATATCTTGGTATTATTACCGTCAACAAATGAGACCGTGGTTGAGACGATTGGTAGTCTCTCTCACACCTGTGGTATCGTTAGTGTCGGTGTTTCTCAAAATGAAGACTACATTTCCCATAAAGCCTGTTGCTTCCTGTCACAAAGACAATGCTTAGGTAAACATGTTGGAAGTGAGTTTTCCATCGGCCTTTCACTCCTTCCACTCTCTGCCATGAAGACAAACTCTTCCTGTTCTGTGCCGTAAAGCACAAAAAGACAGACAGTAGAGTAAAAAAAAGTAAAGAGAGACGAGAAGAGAGAAAAACTCAGATTGACAACTGCTTGAACCAATTTGATCCTACCTTAACACACACACACACACACACACACACACACAAATGTGGATTCACACACCCACCAATGCATGCAAACAGACACAACAACACAGCAGCAAACAAGATTGCCGAGGTAAAGATGAATGCTTTAATATGAACTCAAATCCACTGTCTGTCTCTTCGGCTTGATTGTGGTGCTTCTATCCAGAATCAATAGGTTAACGTTGGCCTGTTACAACTAGACAGACTGGATCAGTTCAGCTGCCACACACACTCTATAACACACATACACACACAAACTGTATATTACATACACAAAATACAATACATACACACAAACTATTACATAACACACACAACTCTATATTACACACACAGACACACAATCTGTATTGCACACGGACACAAACTCTATATTACACATACACACACATACACAAACTCTATATAACACATACACACACATACACAAACTTAATATGACACGCATGCCAACACACACACACAAACAGACGTGTAGGCAAAGATGTTTCACACCCACACTCACAAACACTCTCCATCACAGATACCCTCTCTCTCTCTCTCTCTCTCTCTCTCTCTCTCCCAGCCACCGCTGGTTTTGTTTACAGGCCAATTTGAATGAGAATGAATCTCTCGGATGTTTCTAGAAAGCGGTCTAATCCGCGCAGGCTGCTGCGAGGCCCCAGCCCTTTGTTTGGGATTACTGCAGCTTAGCGCTAGCTAACAATGAGGAGATGAGCAGCTCACCTCATCGCCGCTAATGAAGTGTGGAGAGTCATTTAGCCGCTAGCTAGCTGCTAGCGAGCCGGGATGATACCTTCACACACGCCTGCACACGTGCACACACACACACACACACACACACATCTGTATTACTATACTAGTGAGGACTTTCACTGACAGCATTCATTCCTAAACCCTAACCATGACCTTCACCACTCCCATCACCTTATCCTAACCCTAACCCTAGTTCTAATCTTTACCTCAACCGCCACCCAAACCTAAACCTAGTACTAAAATAGCCCAAGGAGATGTGAGGACTGGCTGAAGGACCTCACTTTTCCTCATTTGTGTGTAATTTGGTCCATAAGTGTAGTTGGAGGGAACGATGGAGCAAACTGGTGTGTGTTCTTGTACTTCTATCCTATCACCAAGGACTAAGGACGTTTTCACCAACTGGTCTTCACTTCTACTACGGGCTAGTTAGGGATCAAGGACTGTCAATGTGTTGTATTGTATCATATGACATCATACTGTATCATATCATATTGCATTATATCAAATAGACAGGTATATACAGGTAACAGGAAGTGCTGGTCTTGGCTGCTGCTGCTAATGTAAGAGTATTAAAAAGCAGTTTGAAGTGCTGTCACAGTGTGTCTCCTTCACTGAAAAGAATGAATAGTGCTACAAAGAACAACCAGGCGGGGGGCAGGAGGATCTCACACACACACACACACACACACACACACACACACACACACTGGATGTTCATGCTTTCAGGTTTGCATATGTGTGATGTGATGGGGGGAAGCTATGGTCACCAGGGTGAGGAGGCAGCAGGACAGCAGCAGAAGCAGGAAGAGTTAAGCTTGGCAGATAGATGCATGCACACACACACACACACACACGCACACACACACACACACACACACACACACACACACATAGCAGTGGTCCACCCTGACACTATGTTGGCTTGTCTTCTGACAGACTGACTGAGCTGGAGGCTTGGTTGGTTGGATGGATGGATGGAGGGAAGACAGACAGAGGAGAGGAGAGGAGAGGAGAGGAGAGGACAGGAGAGAAGAGGAGAGGAGAGGAGAGGAGAGGAGAGAGGAGGATCTGGTTTTGATGTTTATCCAGGTCCAGAGATGAGCATGGCAGGATCAGACCTCTGTGGTGGACTTGGACGTTAGCAAGGGAATGGACTTCAATTGGTAGAGTACCAGGACATTCCCCTGGCTTACACACACACACACACACACACACACACACACACACACACACACACACACACGCGCACACTACAGGCAGAACAAAGAGAGGTTTCAGTTGTAATAACCACTCAACTGGTTTGATGCTGAAAACTACTGGTAGTATTACAAGGTCATTTCATTCAGTGGTTATTTTCTTCTTTTCATCAAGAAGCTGCCATCATTTGTAACAAGAAGAAGAAGAAGAAGAAGAAGAAGACAACTATTATAATATATATATAATATATGAACATCCTTACAGAATTTCCCCAGGGATCAATAAAGTATTTATCTATGTATCTAACATAATTTGGGATTGGCCCCTCCCACTGACCATCATACTTCCATTTTTAAACACACACATTCTCTCTCTCTCTCTCTCTCTCTCTCTTTCTCTGTCACACACACACGCAGACACACACACACACTTAACCTTTTGCACCAGTCATCTGTAAACCGTAGCTGTCTATTTACTGTCACAGTATGGTGTGATGTTTACTGGGGGATGTTAGCACGAGAAACCTCCACTCACAACGTGCACGTCAATATGTTGAGGTTTGTTCTGTTGCACCTCCTCCTCGTCCGTTTGGGGATTGTTTTAAAATACGAGTTAAGCAAGAAAATGTATTAACAGAGTCCACAGACGGGATCTGTCGGGGCCAGAGAATTACAAACTGAAAACTCAGCCGTAAAGTACTGCACTGTACTGTACTGCATTCTGTGCTGTACTAGATTGTACTCGCTCCCTTTGTTATCTCTCCGCTCCAGAGGACTTTTCCCAGGAAAAGACCGGGAGTTCAGAACAGCAAAATGTAAAGGCTTTCATGAACTGGCTACAAGTTGAATCACTGTTGTGTGAAATCAATCAGTGACGCAAATATGGGCAGGGGTTATGAGCGGTGAACGGTGGGGGGAACTGATTCCACTGCATATGAGGAAATGTCAATAAAAAGTAAGAAGTAAATGAAATAGATTTTATCGCCTTAGCTGACTACTTCTGCATCCGTGTGCATGTTGGATGTACGTCTCTCCGAGTTGTGGAGTCAGACACATAACTTGCGACCTGTTCATGTGCTTTTCGGCTGTAAATAAAAAAACAAAGGAGGTGATGAAGCATAATATGTGTTGTTTGGTTTTCTTTTGACAGAGGCGACAGGTGTAGGCTAGTTCCTATGTCAAGCTTTGGTTGATGCGCCACATACAGTGTAATACGAACAGCTTCGACCGTCAATCGATGTTGTCAACTTCAGTGCCCGACTTTGGGAGGGGTGGGGGGGTCGTTCAATTGGTACTTCCTGGTGGGAATGTCGTTTTTCCCATAATCCTGACAGCACATGAATGCACAGTAAGATAGATAGCCTCAACAGAGTGTTTACAGGAAGAGCAGAGAAAATAGATTTTGGGCTATTTTGAGCACAAATCTCTCTTCTCAGTTCTTGTGATTTGTTTGACCCCGTGTCACCTCCTTTACTACCTCACAGTTAGAAGTATCACTTCACGATTTTTCATTTCACGGGGTGTTTAAATAACGCCGCTGTACTAGACTGTTCTGTCCTGTCCTGCAGGGTTTTGTTCCTTTTGGCGCCGAGATACACTTCGGTAAAACTCAAAAATTCCAACGCACACCAAGTTACTGATTGACTGAGCATATTTGCTTTTTTTTTTTTGCAACACCCTGCTGTCGCATGCACACACACACACACACACACACACACACACACACACACACAGTTATTTCAGCCTACAATGTCTCAGGCAGGCCTACAAAATGTGTAGTCGTCAGAATCACACTGTCAACAGACTGTAAAGTGAACAAGTCATAAATGTCCAGTGTTTATCCTCAGGCTGAGAAACCTAGCACCTCACTGATAATGTGTGTGTGTGTGTGTGTGTGTGTGTGTGTGTGTGGGCCTGAGTGTGTGTGTGTGTGTATGTGTGTGTGTGTGTGTGTGTGTGTGCCTCAAACACTGCGGTCAGAGCAAGCCGTGACTTTACACACACATTCACCCCACCAAAATTTACACACACACACACACACACACACACACACACACCCTCCTGGCTCCATCCTATTTAAACAGTGCCTGTTGAATTTCACAACAAGCCCATAAAGGACCCAGAAACACGTTGAGGTTCACGGGAAAATAAATCAAGGCTGTTTGCCTAACTCTGTGTGTGTGTGTGTGTGTGTGTGTGTGTGTGTATGTGTGTGTGTGTGTTTGCCAGTGTGTGAAAGGTAAAGAAAGGTTAAGAAAGTGTCGACTTGTCAGAGGGAGACTGAATGAGACTTCTCAGTCTACGGGAATAATGTAATGGCTGCATGGAAAAGCTGTGTGTGTGTGTGTGTGTGTGTGTGTGTGTGTGTGTTCGTGCACTGTTCTGCTACAGACACCATTAAAACAGCACCGTCAGAGTGAGGGAGAGAATGAGTGAAAACCTCCAAAATGTAAGAAAGACATCCTTGTTTTCAGCTTGACCACCGTGTATTTTTGGAGTTTCTCTGATGGGGTTTTGAGAGGGTTTCATAATTCAAATCCCAGGGGTGGGAGACTTTTCTCAACCCATAGAGGAACACCCTTCATCTGAAGTTACAATATGAAAACCCTGTAACTCCAACTTTACTTTTGTAACTTACAAGGTTTTCGCAGGACAACAGCAATATGATACATGCAACAGATTGCAACATCTGTCTATGCTCCTTTTGTCTGTGGTGTGTGTGTGTGTGTGTGTGTGTGTGTGTGTGTGTGTGTGCACGCACATGAGTGCCCAAGCGCATGCCGCTGTGTGTTTGTGTATATATGAGAATGCCAGAATATGTTCATGCTTGTGAGCCGCTTGTGTGTTCGCATGTATTACGCCATGCGTGCATTTCAATGATTATCATCACGTGTGTGTGTGTGTGTGTGGTTGTGTGTGTGTGTGTGTGCGCCCTCTACCAAAGAGCTCCAAGCTGTCATCTCTTAGCCTCCTACTGTTAACATCTGCTGCATTTAGTGCTGCCATGTCGCTCTGTGATACACACACCGTCTAATAGAATCAAATGATCACACGCTGCCACGGTTTATCATGTAACACACACACACACACACACACACACACACTGAAGCTCATTATTCTGTCAGCCAGGCTACTAACCAGTTGCTGGATTTGTACCATTGGGAATATTTTACATTAAGGGAATATTCTCAAATAGTGTTTTGTTTTACAGCGCTGACATATTCTGTCAAAAAAAAGACAGTTATTGAACATTGAATCCTATTGGTATTGGCATAGTGTACTGTGAGTCATATGTTTTTCGCTGTTTATTTGCGTGGTGTGTGCGGTGCTGCGTGTGCAGAGGGACTCTTTGTTAACACGCCGCTGCATCAGCGTCACCGCAACAAATTCCTCTACATTTATTGTGACTCTGATCACATGAAACCAGACCACAGGGCCTCAGATACAGAGACACGGTCTGTTGGTTGATTGGTACTTTTATTTTTTTGGGGGGACATTTTGAGCGTTTGTGTGACTACAACATGACTGGAGTAAAGACAGGTAGGTATGCGTCCACTACGAACTTACATCCACACTATGCTCTCTCTTTTTCTCACACACACACACACACACATCTTCATAATAGCATTACGCTTATTAGCTCTGAGGTGGAGAAATCGCAGGGCTTCGCTCCAGTCCGAACACATTACCGATCCCACCACCAAATATTTCTGGGCTCCCGAACCCAAACAATGGCCATGCAGGCTGCCATACTTTTCTTTTCTTTTCTTTTTTTTAATGGAAAGACCACTCTTCTCTCTCCCTCTGTCTACATCTGTGTGTCTCGCTCGACCATCCAGGCACTAATGTAAATGAAAAGGAGTGTGTTTTTAATGTGTGTGTGTGTGTGTGTGGACAGGGACAAAGCCGGGGTCCAGGGCTATTGTTGCTAGGCCTTGTGACACACATCCCAACTCAACCCCACCAACACCAACCCCTCCCCACACACACACACACACACACACACCTCCCTCCTCTCCTCTCCCCTCCCCTCCCTCTCTATTGATGGTCCCTCAAAATCAATAAAAATGATCTTGGAGTCCATCCACCATTTGGCTGCACCGTCTTGGAAGTGCCTTCTTTAGAATATAGCGGCCCTACTGTACAATGGTGCAGCCGAGCGAATGTAATTTGCCAAGCTAATCTGCAGCACTCTGCCATTGATTTCCCCCTCCTCCCTCCCTCGCCCTGACTCCTTAGCCCCTAGTCACTACGCGCAGCACAAAAAAAAAAATAACTTCATCATACACCCTGTTAATGCACATGCACAATAACCATCTTTGCTCCTGCCCTCTGGTAATTTCACTCTTTCTTTATCTTTTTTCGCTTTCTTTTTCTTTCACTCTTCACGTCTTTCTTGTTCCCCTCGCTTCTCGCTACGGCCCTACTCCTGAAATCACTTCACAGGTCACTGTTCCCCCGACTGTCGTAATGGACGACGTGTGCAAATGTTGTCGGTCCCTCTGCCTCTTTTCTCGTCCGCGGTGGAATATCTGACATATTGATGTTTTTGAACCTCTCATTTCAAGTTTTTACAAGTAATCTCTTATTTATCTTATCTATTATTTTCATTGTGTGCCGTCAGTCATTATCGAGCTTCTAAATTAATGAATAATGAAAGGCAACATTTATTTTTCTCATCTGAATGTAATAAACAGAAAGCAATCTATTTTTATTTGATAACCTTTAAGTTCTTCCATCTCCTGGAATATTTTCCAGTATACACACTGAGCCTTTATACAACTAATTTAGCATGAAGGATTACGTGCATCATTTTTTACCCTAAGACATACAAACAAAGGTCACTGAATTGTTAAAAAAAAAACAATGTTTTCCACAAAACAATTTCCCACAAAATAAATGCCACAACAAAAAAAAATACTTTTTAACCTATAGGCAATTTCTAATGCCCCCATGTATTATCACTAGTTTATTTATCCCTCATAGTAATGTAGATCATATAGGAACAATTCAGCTACAACCATACTAAATTATGAAATGCGTCTGATGCACTGAAGGGAAACATCCCTCATGTGACAATTAAACAAAACACCTACTGCATCATTATTAGTCTTTATTATTGATTATGGGCTCCCTGTTGAAAACAATACTACCAGCAAAATGTCTGACTTTAGTTATGGTTAGATTGAATGCATCATTATTATTATTATTATTATGAAAGTAGCTCATCCTGGCCTGTGACCTCTCAGCTTCATGGCTTTTTATTCTGGTGTCAGAGTCAATCTGGACCCTGGACAGCACAGAGGAGCCGTAATGATGAACCAGCATCACTTCAGATGGATGGAGATACTAAAAAGTCTCTGGGGGATCAGAAACACTGGCTATTCTCATTGTATTAGCTACACACCAAATTAGCCACCTTTAAAACACTAACACACACACACACACACACATATATATATATATTTATATATATATTTATGTTCTCTGTTCTCTGTAAAGCACTTAGTCATTAACTTATCTGTGTGTTAAAAGCATTTTTTGAATACATTTCACTTGCTTCATAGTCGACATTAAAATCTGTTGAGCCACATATTTGTTACAAAAGTTAGACATGACATCAAGGTACTTTCTAAAATACATCAGTGCTCCTAAAGACACTGAACTGTACCTTTCGAAAGGGCTATTAATTCCCCTTTAAAGGATGAAAGCTGATTCTAGATTGTCTGTTTGTCTCCAATTCAGTCTTTTTTTCACAGTAATAGAGGACGAGCACTGACTTGTTTTCACTTCAAAAAATGATTTTAGCAAACGGGGAAAAATGTTATCCGTACACGGGATTCAAACTCCCAGTACTTCACTGGAGCAGTGTTACATCTGTCAAGCAATCCTCTTATCCATCCACTGGCTGGTGAAGACGTCTGGTTGAAACCATGTTATAATAATAATGCATCCACAAGTTGAATACAGATTTGGGTGTGCAGCTTCATTATATGAGGAAAAGCAACATAGTGATGCTGTTTCTACTGCAGTGATGACATTTCTAATATCTAATTGGGGACAATGTGGGTTCAAATTGGTCTGACATGGCATGTTGCATGTCACCCTCCCTATCTCTCTCTTTTACTGTGTTCCTGTATCAGGACCCCGTAAACCACAAATGTCCTACAAAAGTTCTCAAAGTCACTCTGGAATACAGTAGTTGGACGCCAAAGTGATGTTTGAGGTATTTCTTTAAGACTGATCACAAAATAAAAGTTTGAAAACAGTAGAACACATGAGAACACATATAAGGTACGTATATGTATATATATAATATACGTACACACACACACACACACACACACACACACACACACACACAGACAGCTGTCAGTCAGTCTTTGAGAGCGGTGTGTGTTGTTTGTCTGACACTGTGCCTCAGCCGCTCTAAGCCTATTACTGTATTCTCTCTCTGCTGTTCACAACACACACACACACAGTGGTGCTATCACTAAGACCTTATTCAATAAGCCTAGCATATCCTCCAGCCATATCGCACATCATTCTCCCTCCACACACACACACACCCTCTCTCACACACACACACACACACACACACACACGGTATCTGAATCTTTCTTTCCTGAGTGGTGTTGTCAACGCTGTTTGTTGAGAGTATCATTTACAGCCAAGGTGTTTGAAGAAAGACACCTCTCCCGTGGCATGGTGTGTGTGTGTGTGTGTGTGTGTGTGTGTGTGTGTGTGTGCCTCTCTCTCTTTAGAGTGGGGCTTTGCTGCTCCTGACACCGTTATCAGCTCTAGTCGAATGTATTTCTTATCGAGGTGTGGAGGGAGTTGGGGGGGTATCCGACGACCGACAATACAAGCTTATCAAACGTCCTCAGCCCCGATTCGGCCTGTCACTCAAGGCACACATGTGCACGCGCGCGCACACACACACACACACACACACACACACACACACACACACACACACACACACAAACAGACAGACAACGGGCCTTTTGATTGATAGATGGCTTTCCCAACAAATAGAAAGCTGGGATCAACATCCTCATGGCCCTCTTTCCTTACACACACTCATGCTACGGCATAACGTGTGTGTGTGTGTGTGTGTGTGTGTGTGTGTGTGTGTGTGTGTGTGTGTGTGTGTGTGAACATTCCAGAGTAACAAAGGTGGGATTAGAGATGCATTAGTTGGCCGTGGAGCGAGAGGCCTGTCAATAACAGCAGCCAGAATAAACCCTGAAACCTTGATAAGAAGACAAAGACTGGGCCAGATAGCAGTGCGCAGAGAGAGAGAGAGAGAGAGACAGGGATCAATAGTAAGAGAGGAGGGGTGAGAGAGAGAGAGAGAGAGAGAGAGAGAGTGAGGGAGAGATGGATGGAGAGGGAGAGGGGGATCAATATATAGAGAGAGAGGAGGAGAGAGAGGGAAAGTTTTCACAAAGACCAGCTGACAGGGAGAGCTTGGGGAGGGATGGAGGGAGGAGAGGATGGAAAGATAGTGGGATGGAGGAGAAGATCGGGAGAGAGAGAGAGAGTTGGATGTAGGGGTAAGGATGGATGGAGCGAGCTGGGATGCATGTAGGGAGTAGAATTGGACCGATACGGATCGATACCAACAGTTAAGCTGCCACCAGCCAATATTTTGCGCTGATATTCAATATCCTTAAATATGAGAAATATTTTCATGTGATTCCCCTGATTGTATTCTCGTCAGGGTGGAACAACCTCTGAAAGCACATTTAGACCGTAGGACACTAAAACTCTCCACTGAAACCCATACCGATGAAACTCTTTTAGCAGCTTGTAGCGTTGGTAGCGTAGGGATGCTAATAGGAAGGCTAATACACCCACTCCCTGTGACTGTAGCGCGATGAGCAGGTACGACACCGACAGCTGCGATAACGTTGGGAAAATAAAAGTCCCACAGCAATCCACCTATTCAGTGGAGGAGGAACCTCTGGGACACTTTAGGCCTTTAAATGAGCAATTATTGTATTTAAAAAAAAACATTATTGAATTGAATGAATAAATAAAATGAAATAAATCTCAGCATTGAACCTCGACGACACTGACTGGCCGATATCCAATATTTAATAAAAAGTCGGCATACAAAAGGACGAGGTGATGATGACTGAAGAAAGAGCATGTAACTATGTCTCTTTTCTATTCTATTCTAGATGGTATGCTATGGTATATGTGTACATTCATAACGGTAGAGTGCCTCAACCTGCCTGTCAAGGCAGTATACACTACACTATACTTCCCACTGTGGCCCTGATTGAAATTCCATGACTTTTCATGACAAAGTCGGAGCATTTCCACTGTATTCCGTGTATTCCGTCCTCGTTTGTTCATCTAGTTACCGTTGTATTTCTGAAAAGGTGAACAGTTGAGCTGAAAACCATCTTATGCAATGAATGTGTGAAAAAATCTGTCAAACTCAAATGTCAAATTCTGGTATATTCCTTTGTAAAATCCCTTGATATCCCCTGACTTCCAATTTATGAAATTCCCAGATTTAACCTGTCTGAAATACACCTCTCTAAATTCCCACGATATTCCAGGTGACATTCCAGCTGAAGTTCCAGGACCGGTGGGCTGTTTGATACGCTGAGTTCAAAGCTGCTAAACTGTCTCTTTCCATCCACTCTCTCCTAGACTCTCTCATCTTTCCCGGCGATTTCCACCGCGCGCTACAGCAGGAGTTCAATAAATATCCAGCTTTAAAATACAAAACAAAATGCATGTATATGAGCCAGAGCGAGGTTTTCTAAAGCTGTGTTGTGAAACCGCGGATAGGAAAAAAAAAATGTTTGTACTCGTAAAAAGCCTCCTCGCTCATGCACTCCCCAGGGCTCCTCCAAGGACAAGCAGAGAGAAAACAACCCTCGCCGCTTCATGGCAAAAGGATGCACACTTTCATTACTGCGTGGACCTGAGGTAGGCAACAGCAAAGCACTGGGTCCGTGAACCGAGGTCTTTGTTGCTGGTGTCACTGGATCTCAATTAATGCTACTTAATAAAAAAAAGCTGTCAGTCAGTTCTCTTGCTGCATACTCATCTTTGGAGGTGAAAACCGCAATACGCCGAGAGTACAAAACACTCTTTATCTCACTGTCCCCGATAGTTACACTGCTTTAGCTACCATTAATAGTAATGGAATATACTGTAGTGGTTAGTATTTAGTCGTTTTATAATGCAGAATGTAATGGTGTTATACATATAATTCAACTAATATGGAGACATGGATTATTACAATTGTTGTGATATGATGTACAATATATCCTTTTTCCTGAAACAGCATTCAGACCATGTGACGTTAAAACTCCAGTCACAATTAAATGCAATTTCATTGACACACTTTGCTGATATCGTCGTGTAGTGTTATATCACACGTCTCACCGATCATTAATAAACTAACTGTAGACACAACATGGAGGTAAACAGCTTGAAGAGATGGAAGGAGTGAAAAAAGACAAAGTGAGCAAACCAAAGTGACAAACACAACATCAACTAGATCAACAACCATTCACCAACCACGCTGCCAAACACGTCTCATTCAGTCTCATTCAGTCTTGATAAAATCATATTTGTTTTTGAACGAGTGGTGAGACACTTCCACTTGTTTCCACTGAATTATCAAGAAACAAGTGTCAGTTCTCGGAAACAAGGAAGATTAATGCAGCTTCACTAGTATCAATAAACAACACTAAAACACACAAAAACAAGTTGATTGACATTGTAAACTAGTGAAATTATCTCTATAATGTTACACGGCAGAATGTTTTTTAAGCCTCAGTACAAGATTGCATGACAACACTCCAGATCCAGCTCAACCCCGAGCCAGGGCAGCGGTTGGAAAAGGGAGCTGAAGAACTTTCCCCGTACGCTATTGACGTGCCGTCTTGAATTGTAGGTTGAAGAGCGGCGGGCTCTCAGTCACAACAATCCTACAGAGGCTTGAACCAACGACAGCAGGGTGGCGGGCAGCTGAGGGGGGCGGAGGAGGGAGGGGGCGGGGGAGTAATTGTTTCACCGACTCTCATCCATTTCCCTCCTTCAGTTCCACTGGAAAGCCTACATAGGTCTGGGAGGTATAGGTAACGATACAGAGGGAGCAGCATGAATAAAGAGAGAGAGAGCGAGAGAGAGAGAGAGTATCCTGTTCAGCGTGGCAGCGAGCAGCTAGCTGTCACCCAAAGACACAATGAGGCCCGGCAACAAACAGCCACTTAAAAAAAAACAGCCTGGCAACAGAGAGCAAATTCAATTAGAGAAGTAATTAGTAGATACAGGGCCAGGCGGCGGGCGGCGGCGACGCCACAACACACGAATTAATAGGCACGGATAGGAGGAGGACGCTGTCGTAATTAAGAGGCAATCACCTATGTCAATGAATGCCTAAAAAAAACACGGCGCCCCAACGCAAAACTATTAATTCAGTGATCAAAAAATATTTCAGGAGATGATTAATACAGCAAATTCATTTTAAAAGACTAATTTCTGGCAAAGATAGCAAGACAATTGCACATAATGCGCTCTGCCTGGCATTTATATTGCTAATTAAAATTTTTTTCTTTTTCTTCCTGATAATTTGTGGAAGCATTTCTCTTTTCTCTCTCCAGTGTGTGTGTGTGTGTGTGTGTGTGTGTGTGTCTAGAGTTATCAGTTGTGAGCAGTAAATATGGTCTGCAGGCTGTCGAACAGAGCTGTGTCTCGCTGGCTGACGGCAGCGAAACGCCTCCTCACAAACTCCACGACGCACCGACACAAAAAAAAACACAAAAAAAGCCTGAGAACACAAAAACAACAAAAACTTGCTGCTGCTTCTTCGCTCTTCTACTTTGCAACGTCCCTCCACCCTCCTCATATTTATCTCCCCCCTCCGCCCTGCCTCCTCCCCCCCCGACTCCGCAGATACAAAACACACAGCAATTAAATTAGACGATAAGGATGTGAAATAAATCAGCAGGTTATTGATTGATTTGTCTCTCTCTCTTGGGGTGTGTGTGTGTGTGTGTGTGTGTGTGTGTGTGTGTGTGTGTGTGTGTGTGTGTGTGTGTGTGTGAGGGGGGGGGGGAAAGCTATCATTTCAGACCAAAGGCCTCTCTATCACTAACTAATTACTCTGTTGCTGAAATCCCTCAGATGAGACCCCGAGGTTTCAAAAACACACAACAGAAAGAGAGGCTTTTCTCAACACACACACACACACACACACACACACACACACACACACTGAGCCGTGGAGAGATAGAGGGATCTGAAAAGACGGCAAGGATTAGAGTATCGTCAGCGTGCATAAACAACAAGCTGGTGCAAAAGAAAAAAAAAAGGTTTTTCAGTCGGGCGGCCTTGGTGTCAGACATGTGGCAAGTGAAGGTACTGTTCGCTTCGGGCCTGAACGTTGCTGTCGGCCAGGTCGCATTCTTGTCAGCGTCTGGAGGTCTTTCATCAAAGCAAGAACCATCCGGTCCTCCAAAGAAGACTGGTGAATAAGAGTCGGGGCTTGAATTGAGTCCAACTATGCAATACATGGGTGCAAAACAGGCCAAACCAACACTGACGATGCAGACACACAATTTGTTAGAGCTAGGTCCAATTTCGTACCGACTCCAGGAAGTATACGTTCAGTATCTGCAATTTTACATCTGTTTTTATCACGAAAAAGGATGACAATATTTACAGATGTTGACTTTCCTAATCTTAATGACAGGAAATAGGCAAAATCAATAAGAAATCCTAACTTTCAGCTGCATTCATCTGGTCAAACTATTTCTTGGATAGTGTAAATGGAGGTGAAAGGAGATCTATTGGACTAACCAGGAACAGACTGACCTCCATCCACAACATAAAGTAAAATAACAACTGAACTGAACCGCTACAGACCGGGAGGACGGCCGCGGTCTGCAGCCGCACCACAGAGGAATACCGTCACATTTTAGTTTATCTTTCATAAGGAAATGAAAAGGCAAAGGCCCCCGAGTTGGGGGGGCAGGCTGTGATGATGAGCTGAATTTCCAGTTGCAGATCTTTTTAAATACAGATTTGGTTTCTCGACTCGGGTCAAAAATAGAGGGAGATCTCCATACGCACAATTTACATATTCATTGCCAACAGTTGGGGTTATTTAGAGCCCCATTTTGGAGTGATGTGAGGGGAGAATATCCACTTAGCCTTATCATAGCCAACGATCGGGGCTCATAAGCCCGGCAATAGGCTGAGAGGGGAGGATAACACTAATATGGCCTCAGATTTCTATGGGGGACTAGTTAATGCTATTTACTGAGGAAGGTAGATGATCGACTGGGGAGCAGCGAGGAGAGGGGAGGGGAAGGAGACGGACATTAAGTGGCCTTCGGAGTCCGCGGCCACTGCTTAAAGAGCCAATTACCAGGCTAATGGAGTTAATGCCAGAGATGAGATGGGCTCGGGAGATGAGAGAGCAAGAGGAGGAAGAGCGAGGAGGCCCGGCCTGACAACGGAGACAAACTGCAGCGGAGGAACGATTAGCGGCCCTTAATCTGATGGGCAAATCATTAAGCGTCAAACATACTGTACAACACGGAGAAAGAAAACAGGCCGAGATATGGAGGCCGAACCGCAGGGAGACGCGCCGCTAAAACACACACTCACAGCAACACACACACACACACACACACACACACACGGAGGAGATCTGTCTCGGTTTCAAGATCCGTCATGCGAGGCTGCAGATTATATGTGTGATCTCCGGGCTTATAAACGATTTAGCCAATTACAGACGTTATCTAAAAACGCTTTAATTTGCCATTCAGCGCTGCGACAGGGGCCCTCCAAGCTGTCAATGAGGGTGATTAGAGCCCAGATTGTGGCTTCGAAAAGGCCCCAAACATCTGCTGTCAGGGTGACTTGGAGATGTCAGGAAGAAAAAAACTACTTCTCCTCCTTCAGAGCCTGGCATCTGATTAGCGAGGAGAGGAGGAAAGAAGGAAGAGGAGAAGACCAGGAGAGAAGAGGAGATAGGAAGAGGGAGGGAGGGAGGAGGAGGAGGCGCAAGGACCTGAGTTTGGTTAGCTGCCAGCTAGCACAGTGTGACAGGGGAAGGCCCATCTGCACTTCCCGACACTCAAGATGGCAGATGCAGAAGCAGATTGATTTTCATTCAGCTGTCGTGATACACAAACGGGAAAAAAACACTCTCTCTCTCTCACTCACACACACACACACACACACACACACACACACAATCACAGTGTTTGAGAGCACTGTCAAGTGCCTGGGCTGCTGTTGGTTGTCGGTCTGCCAAGCAGTTTCTCCCCTTCCTGTCATTTCCTCGTTCTCTCTCTCTCTCTCTCTCTCCCTCTCTCCCTCCCGGTCTCTCTCAACGAGCTGTAGCAGAATCTGAACGCCACATCTGGCGCTCAAATTAAATCATTTACAGTCCATAGAGAGAAGCGGCGTTTAGTGACAATACAGCCGGTAGGGAATCAGTGTGTTTTCTCTAAGCTCTGACACCACCGTCTCCTCCGGCATCTGATTAGATGTCACCGCGGCAACGTTCGGCTGCGTGAGACGGCGTTTTCTCTCTCCCTCCGCGTTATAAATGGGAAGGTTGAGGATGTCAGGGAGGGAGCTGATCATCTGGTGGCGTCGCCTCCGACATCTGCACTCCTTTCTCTTGACGCCGCGGCTCCCATCTGTGCTTGTTTTGCTTTGGCCGGTTTTCATACCGTTTGGGGAAGCAAAATGGCGTGATTGAAGGCAACTGGTAGATTATCTCATTTACCTCACAGAAAAACACTCAGTTGCAATGTTCCTGTTTTACTTTTAATTACTTGAAATGAAAACTAAGAGTGATTTATGGGTTAGCTTGAGAAGCGGGCTTGCTGGTTTGAATCCCCAGAGCGGTTGGGAAAATGTGGGGTGGGGAAAGTGACTCAGTAAGGCTCTCCCCTCCTTCAACAACTACTGCTGAGGTGCCCTTGAGCAGGACACAGAACCCCCAACTGCTCAACACACACACACACACACACACACACACGCACACACACACACACACACACACACACACACACACACACACTGCTCAGCTCCCAGTGTGAATGTGAAGCACGGTGGTGCTGGAAAAGAGCAAACGTGGTCCGTTGTCATTCCCTTCATGGATAAAGGATGACCGTGACCTGAAGGCCTTTGCGACCTGTTAAAAACACATTTTGTGATTTCAAAAATGCACGGGCATCGACAAGATCTTTAAAAAAAATGTATTATGAATTTGGGGGGGAAAAACTGACAGCCACGTACTTTTTGAAATGACAGTAAAAGGTTTTAAATGGGCTTTATCGGTCTCCAGACTTTCAAAACCACAAAGGGTACCAGGGTATCATGGCAATGCAATTCCAGTAAAAGAACAAAACCCTTATTTTCACATGACAGCCATACATGAGGTCCACGAGGCGTCTGTCAATCAGCTCAAAACATTCCACTCCCTGCTAATCACATTCAGTTGTCCTGAGCAGCTCCTCTCTCAATGGCCGATTCAGAGGCCTAATAAAATCAGAAAATATTTCTCATTTCTTTAAGGATGCAGAAAAGTGTCGTTTTAGAGATTTGGGAAGCCTTGATAGAAGACCATTGACTTGTAGCGCAGCCTGGGAACGGACTGACTTCTGTGAAATCCCCATAAAAATGATGTGGAGAGACTTGTGGTCATCCATCATTATAGTCAGACAGCGTAGGCCTTTGTCCCGTACTGGCCAGCACTGGACTGGTCTGGCTGCTCGAGTGTGTGTTTGTGTGTGTGTGTGTGTAAGAGAGAGAGAGGGAGACAGCTGAGATGAAACAGAGTGAAAGAGAGAGTGTGTGTGTGTGTGTGTGTGTATGTGTGTGTGTGTGTGTGTGGGAGAGAGAGGCAGTTGACCTGGTGTCAATTAGGAGCCCATATCGTTCCATTCCCTGGGGGCGAGGCCGACTCTGAAACATTAAATCATTTCATTCACATCCAACTGATCCCGCTGTTTCCTCCGTCTCCGTCGCCTGTGTCTGAAAGCTCTCACTGCCTGCCATTTACGACACATTTTCACAAAACTGGATGGAAGTAGTTTGGATTTAAAAGGCTACGACACCGGAGCAACACACTTTCTAGGAAGTAGAGAGGAAATACAATATTGTTAGGACTCAGAAAACACACATCATGAGATACTGAATATACTTAAATTCAACAGACAACCACTGCAAGTAGATGGTTAATAGGAGGAGTATGGGGTGGTGGAGGGAGTAAGCAACACAACCGGTACAGCAGCAGGTAGCAAGGTAGGAACCACAGGGATGAACGAGTAGCTGACAGCTTCAATACACCGCCTTGTTGAAGTGTCCAAACATGACCGGAGCTTGTTTGGATCAGCTGATAGGGCGCACATGACTACGTGTCCTGCCTGAACTAACGCGAGGCTTCATTTATATGAGGATATGGTCTATTATGGAAAAAAAGCAGAAATGAATGCTTTCCTGAAAGTATAATTTGTTCATATTGGTAGTGGATGATGATCATCAACTGGAAGCACTTGAGACAGCAGGATGAGACAAACCCAACATGGATATCATGAGTATCAGCTATAACGTAAAGAGTAAAAACAAATACTGCTCATAGAAAATAAAGATCCCTGCACACAAAAATCCCCTCTGCTGTGTCTTTTATCACCTGATGATATTTCGGTGCAGCACCATTTCAGCATATTCCATATTTATCCTGAAATATTATCATGAAAACAGTGTGTGGGGGAAAAGGCTGCACGCGACTGCTGATGTTGCGTGATGTGTTAGGTTTAATGTGTTAATAGCTTGTGTGTGTATTTAGTAAGGAAGACCACAGTAGCTCTCGACAAGGATGTGTCAACACAGCAGCGTTAGGGACGACACGCTACATGCGTTGATGACGTGTTAATGGCAACACAGCATGTTGCGACGATGAGTGCATCGCATTGTCGCTAACTACACAGTAAAAGTAATTAGTGCTATTCAGCCGCTAGCGTGCAGCACGGGTGGACTAGCAGCACAGCGCTCGCCGATCTAAACAAAACATGCTCAAAATCCAGATTATTTTACATCTTTATTGTGTTCTGTTACTGAAATGTACTTAAAGATGTTGATCTAGTTTGCTGGATCACACACACACACACACATTTTACACACATTTTGAAAATATCACGCGCACTTAGGCGTTGTTAAACTTTGTGCAAATTCTCAAACTGATTTAGTAATAAATCCCATATTTCCGATCATTGTTTGTTGGTGGCAGACTCCAAATCAGCTTTTCTATAAAATCCTCTCTGACAAAATGTGACAAACTATTGTTGTTCTTTGTCTCCATATCACTCTAATCCTCTTTCTCTCTCTCTCTGCTTCTCCCATCCCTCCATCCGCACTCCCCAACCGCAGGGAATGGCCTCAGTACTGACCGCCATGAACACACACTCAGACACAGCTATGGTCTGGTCTATGGGTCTTATTGGGGGGCTAAGCTGTGTGGTCACATTGTGTGTGTGTGTGTGTGTGTCCATGTTAAATGGGGAGTTGGCCTGGGTGTCACTGGGTTTTGGCTGTTTATGTGTGTGTGTGTGTGTGTTTGTGTGTGTGTGTGTCTACAGTAGATGGACTTGGCTGGACTTAGAAGAGGGCTAGCTGGATTTGGCTGTACAGAGGGTATGTGTGTGTGTGTGTGTGTGTGTGTGTGTGTGTGTTGGCTACTAGTGGGCTCGTTGGCTAGTGCTGAGGTTTATTGGGGTTGCTGTATATGTTTACATGTGCATGCTTGCATGTGTGTACGCATGTGTTTGTGTGTTTGTGTGTTTGTGTGTGTGTGTGTGCGCACGTGCTTGGCTGTTGTCGTAGGTATGCTACAGATCAGTTTAAGCCTTATAAACCTATTGTTGTGCAATAAAACCATCCTCTCTCATCTCTTATAACCTCTTTGTTTGAGGTTCTGCTCAGATCCACACACACCGAGGTCTAATACTCTACAGATACATTGCTGCAGTCGAAAAACCACATACCTCCCTGACTCAGTTTTTTCAAATGAAGGTATTAAGAAAAAAGCCATATCTCTTTTTGTTGCATGCATTTGGACATTAGACAATAGGTTGTCAACCTGTTTCTGTGAGCCCAAGTTAGAAGAAGAGGACTGGTCATTTGCTGCACTGAAAATGCTTCATTAAAGTAATAATCTGTGACATTTTCATTAATAATAAATAATAAATGTCTGTTTTGCTACTCCCTATCACTGATATAACACAATAGTGATTCAACCTACATCCAGTTCATGAAAGCTTTTGCATTTGCTGTTCTAAACACCCGTGTCTGGTAGGTCTTTCCTGGGTAAAAATCCTCTGGTGCACAGGAAGTGATGCGTTTTATAGAAGAAGAATAGAATAGAATAGAAGAATAACTTGGTAGTTAGCATGAGCAGCAATAGCCACCATGGCCACCAAACAAAAGGAGCGCCACCTATAGAAACTCCATCAACAGAAGATCCAAGGAAAAAGACGTCACAGTGCTGGACACACTGTTTGATTGACAGGTGATCTCTGGGAAGTGAAGTGCAGAAACACCACAGTGAGGCTGAGAGACAAAGATGGAGACAGAATGCTAAAATGAGGATGTTGATGATTAGCACTTCATGACAGTTGTACAATGAGACACAGCTGTAAGATAGAGCCAGCTTACAACACCACATTACCAGATCTGGGACATTGTTGTCTGTGCAACAATCTACCCAACGCTGCTGCTTATTAGGCTGCATCTTGAGCTCAACTGAAGTTTGTTAGCGCACACGTTTAACCAAAAGTGCAGATAAATCTGTCAGTCCTCAGAAGACTCCCTGAGCTGCGGTTGTTGTGAAGCCTCCTCGTCAGTAAACGAACGCTCCTCTGATTAAAGTGGATTTGCAGCTTGTTGCGCTTGATCAAAGCCCGACTGATATCAGAATCGCAGACCAGCTAAGCTCTTGGAGCCAAATCCATAATAATACTCCTACACCACCCACAACAAAGAGACAGTCAACACAAGTAAATAAATGTAGACAGAAAGTATCATTTGAGGCCCTCTCCCATCTGAGTGAAATAACACCGGCAAATAAAACCGCCATAATTGGTGAGAGAATTTAGGTTGATAGAAGATGGGACTCGGACAGTAAATCTATTCAGCTCATCTGTTTACTACTGAAGCTTTTGAAGAAAGTGTTGTTTGTCCTTGATGGTGTATTTAATCAGTACTTTAATCATTATGAAAGAGAAAGTAAGCAATTTCGGATTAGTGTCCCAAAGCGTTATGGATTTGTAAAAATTATTTTCCTTTAGATTTATTGATCCGCAACAAAAACATCAGAAAGACAATGGCGTTATGTTGCAAGATACAAGTTTGACCATGTTTGCTTACTGTAAATGCTTTCACTGCGATGCCACGTAATGGCATCTCAACTGCAGTTTGAAAACTTTTTCTTTTTTTTTTTTTTTTTTTCTTACTGCAGACGCTGTGCAACCATTTGCCTTTCGATCCTATTTCGACACACTCTCTGCAGCTCTCTGAACGTGCTGCGGTCAACTTCAGTCTATATTCTTTCCCCCTAAACAACAACCCTAACAGTTACCAACAGAGGAACGCCGTCTAGCTGTACAACAAAACACATACACCCTAAAGCAGAAATGCACGCACACAATCTGCCGGCTTCTCCTCCTCTTCGGGAGTGGAAGTTTTCTCAGCTCGCCTCTAACGTGGTTCGCCTTCAGCTACATTACCCTCCCTCCCTCCCTCCACCTATCCCGCCATCACATCTTAATGTGTTTGATAAAACATCAGGCGTAGAGGGGAAGGGCACAAGACGGATGATGTGCTTTTTGGACCGAAACTAGGCATCAGCTAAAGGACGAGGATAAAAGACTGAGTCCACTCCGTCTGTCTGTCCGCCAGCCTGTCCGTCCACTCGTTGCATTAAAACCGTCCGGCTCCTTTTCAAAGCTAGCCACTCTCACCGGACCGCTGCATCTCGGGGCTTTTGTCCCGTTACCCCCCCCACCACCGCCGCCGCCGCGCAACCACCCGCCCCCCGCCTCTCAGCCCGCCGCTGAGTGTCTGTAATGGCCCAGACGGGGAAGGGGGAAAAAAAAAAAAATGAGGGAAGTGAGAGAAATGGAGGAATGGAGCAAGAAAAAGAGAGAGAGAGAGAGAGAGAGGAAGTGGAGGGTGAAGGAGGGAAAGGGACAAAAGCAAGGGAGAAGAAAACGAAGGAGAAAGTGGTGGCGGAGGAAAGAGAGCTGCGGGGGGAAAGGAGGCCTAGTCTTTAGGAGGAAGCCAGGCGGCACTAAGCGTCTCTGTCGCTGCCCAGTCAGGCCTGCCTTCCCCCTGGCCACGCCACCATCCCTCCCCCTCCACCCCTCCACCCCTCCACCCCTCCACCCCCTCATCACATCCCACCCTGACGACACTCCTCCGCTTCCCTGTCCTCTCCTCTCATCTATACACACACTTGGATTTGTTTCACTTTGCGAGGACTTTTCCATCGACTTACATTGCTACACGTTGTATTTTACAAACAACAAATCATTATTATATTAACTTTACGACATTAGTAGAATTATCGTAAGCAATCAAGACCGTCCTCGAAAAGACCGGCAACCTCTACTGGCCTCTACACCAGGTATTGCTTTATGGCACAAAACAGGAAGAGGGCGCTGTTCTTCCAGAGCAAACGGAGCTAAAGCTTTCAGAGTTTCTGGCAATGGAAGATGGAACGAGTGAAAAGGCCGATGATCACTTCCAAAAAAATATATATATTTTTCAAAATTTCTAGTAAAGCAAAAGATAAGCAAAGAAGGCAAATCAAATCCAGGCAGGGAGGCGGGACAAGTAGCAACACCCTCTTTGCGACAAGAAGTAACAGGGTTTTTTTGTGAAACCCTATCACTAATAATACCACTGGTGTGAGATAGAGGCTGCCAGTCGTCTCCACCACGGTCTCATTTGTTTACGGTAATTATACCAAGGTATCACGATTCATTTGACGATGATAGATTGATGTTAAAATGCTACATGTAGCACCTTTAATTCCTTAGGACCGACAAAATCACCATTTGGTCCTCACAAGGTTTGGAGTACAAAGAGCACACACACACACACACACACACACACACACACACACACACACACACACACACACACAAGCAGTGGCCTCGGGACTAATTGCTAGATTGTAGCAGATTTTCTAGTTCAGTTCAGGGCTGTAATTGTGAGGAGAGCAGGGAGGAATGACAGGGCTTCAAGCTGAGAGGACAAATCGCCAGGGGCCACCGATTAGCCCACAATGATGTACACATGTACACGCAAGTGTGTGTGTGTGTGTGTGTGTGTGTGTGTGTGTGTGTGTGTGTGTGTGTTAGGGGGTAAGGGGTTAAGCCAACCATCATTCAATTCCAGGTTTCCGTGGCACTGACCTCAAACTGCCAACACACACACACACACACACACACACACACACACCATGATGACCCCATTGACCCCACTGTGCCACACACACATCATTGAGGATGGAATCTAAATTATTATTCTCATTAGTAACTACTTGTTCTATCCTGTCTGCTAAAAAAAAACTTTGAAAGAGAAACCTGAGAGAGAAATGTTTCCAATAGTCATGATAAGAAAAGGTTATTATTGTATAGGACACAAAACATACAATATATAAGAATTAGGAATAGGTATTTAATATCTGGAGGTTAGAGGAGGGGGCTTGTGACCAGAGGGTTGCCGTTCATAATTTTGGGTAAGATGACGCCACCGCATCGTGGCCTCCAAAGAGGAAACGTGTCATGTGACAAATCTCAAGCCTTGAAACAGAGGAAGAGGCATCAGTACCGACTCCAACCAACCCAACCCTCTCTCTATCACACTCTCTCTCTCTGCAGGCGCCTCATCAGACACAGCAGGACAGGAAGGACAGACACCGAGAGAGAGGAGAGACGGAACACACACACACACACACTCTCTCTCTCTCTCTCTCTCTCTCTCTCTCTCTCTCTCTCTCTCTCACACACACACTCACAAAACCAGCATGGCCTCTGACAGTGAGTAGACACACACTCTACATCTCCATCCGCACCTGAATATACTTTGCCTCAGGTAAAACAGAGAGAGAGGAAAATAGAAAGAGTGAGTATAGCGGATAGTGAGCCGAGCCAGTCAGTCAACCAATCAGTCAGTCAGTCAAACAGTCAGTCAGTCAACCAGTCAGTCAGTCAACTAATCAGTCAGTCAGTCAGTCAGTCAGCCAGTCAGTCAGTCAGTCAACCAATCAGTCAGTCAGTCAGTCAGTCAGTCAGTCAGTCAGTCAGTCAAGTCAGTCAGTCAGTCAGTCAGTCAACCAATCAGTCAGTCAGTCAGTCAGTCAGTCAACCAATCAGTCAGTCAGTCAGTCAGCCAGTCAGTCAGTCAGTCAACCAATCAGTCAGTCAGTCAGTCAGTCAGTCAACCAATCAGTCAGTCAGTCAACCAATCAGTCAGTCAGTCAGTCAGTCAGCCAGTCAGTCAGTCAGTCAGTCAGTCAACCAATCAGTCAGTCAGTCAGTCAACCAGTCAGTCAGTCAGTCAGTTAGTCAGTCAGTCAACCAGTCAGTCAGTCAGTCAGTCAGTCAGTCAGTCAGTCAACCAATCAGTCAGTCAGTCAGCCAGTCAGTCAGTCAGTCAGTCAGTTAGTCAGTCAGTCAACCAGTCAGTCAGTCAGTCAGTCAGTCAGTCAACCAATCAGTCAGTCAGTCAGTCAGTTAACCAGTCAGTCAGCCAGTCAGTCAGTCAGTCAGTCTGTCAGTCAGTGAGTCAACCAATCAGTCAGTCAGTCAGTCAACCAATCAGTCAGTCAGTCAGTCAGTCAGTCAGCCAGTCAGTCAGTCAGTCAACCAGTCTGTCAACCAATTAGTCAGTCAGTCAGTCAGAGAGTCAATCACTCAATCAGTCAGCCAATCAAACAGTCAGTCAACTTACCTTGCAGTGATGTCATGGTTGTCATGGCTATGAAAAGGCCTGAAGTCCTGTGGTCTGATTGGATGTCAGTTGTTGTTGTACGATCCAAACCAGCATTACATCCATGGCGGGAAAGCAACCCCCACCTGTCTCTCTGTGTGTATGTGCTGTGGTGTCTGTCTGTCTGTCTGTCTGCCTGTCTGCCTGGCTCAGCCTGGTCTACTCCTGTACCCCAACCCTCTCCAGCCCAGAGACCCTACTCCCCCTCACCCCCTGAGCCCAGATCCAGCCTCCCTCTCCAGGCTGCTCTAACCCCTGCCTCCCCAGTCCCAGCTGTCTCTCTCTCTCGGTCCCCGGGTCTTCCTGTCCTTCTCCCTGTCATCTATCATCCAGCCTCAGCGTCGGTCTTCACTTCATCTGCCTGGCCCTCTCTTCCTGCCTCCCCCTTCCAACGCTTCCAAAACTGTCTCCTGTTGTCCTCCCGACCCTGACACTTTCTCCTAACCTCACCGCTCTTTGCTTGGCCTTTACCACTCAACCTAACCCTCCCACTGTCCCACAGCCTAGCATTCCTCCCCAGCTGCGGTACCTTCACCTCGGCCTCTCTTCCCTGGCTCTTCTCCTACTTCTACGACCCTGGCAGCCCCGAGCCTCTCTCCTCAGCCTGCCTCTCTCTCTCTCTCACCTTAGCACCCCCAGCTCTCTCCCATGCAGGTTCCTGCAAGCCTTCTCCCCCCCCTCTCCCTCTCCATAGTTCCCAGTCTGCCCGGCCTCCCTCTCTTCCCCCTAACCCCAGCCTCGGCGCTCCTACCCCGGCCCCGGCTCTCCCTCTCCCTGCCTCTCCTCCAGCCTGCCTTCCCCTCTCCCTCAGCCCCAGCCTTCTGCTCAGTGTTCAAGGGGAGAGCCAGCTAGGAATGCTGTGGCTCTAGACGTTTTGTCCAAGCCCTAGGTCTCTTTCACTGAGGCAAGATTAGTTCATACAAAAACTCAACAATACACCACTGAAAGCCATTGTTGATATTCAACATTTTTCACATAGCGGAGCAGAATAGACAATGCGGCAGCCGGGAAAGCCCGAAGCGGACTAGCAGAGTTGATGGCTGATGGTATCTCAGCTGAGCGAGGGCCTTAATCCCTTTTATATATATACACACACACACACACACACACACACACACACACCCACAAACATTCACATACTCTCAACATCACACTGCAGCTTGGAGACAGCAAAATCAATACCGCTCTCTCTCTCTGTCTGTGTGTGGATCAGTGGGTGGGTGGCTGTGATAGCGAGAAAAAAGAGAATGCTATACCAGTGTTGTGCCTGTGTGTGTGTGTGTGTGTGTGTGTGTGTGTGTGTGTGTAGTGTGTGTAGTGTCAGACTGTCTTGGCACACAAGCATTCTTAGATCTATGAGTAAAAGAAAGAAGTCTCAAGGTTCTGCACCACAAGACAAAAGCAATGTGAGAAATGTGCCGGATTTACTTCATATCAGGCAGTGTGTTGCTAACCTAACCCTAAGGTCCAAAATGATGACATATATTATTGTCTGAAAATGCCTAAACAATACATTATATTCTGCTGGATTGAAGATACAGTCCATATTAGTAAATTTGGGTTTGTGTTTTATGTCCGTGAAGAGTTTGACAAGTACATGGAGGATTGGAACATGAACCTGCCTCAAAAAAAACAGGTCAGTTTTACTCCAGCCTCAAAATAAAGCCCATGTCAAATCCATGTTCAGCTGTCACACACTGACAGTCCTTGTGTCAGAAGCTCAGTTTTACTCTCAAGTCTAATAGATCACTATGAAAATATGACCAGCAGAGAGTCATCAGTGTGCAGGAAGCGCCATACTGCATGTATGAATTTGTCCTTTAACATAAACGAAGCCTAGTCTGTATTCTCTTTCAAAAACGCTACCTAAAAATACTGTAAGAAAAAATGGACCTTGGCATATTGGAATGTGCACAAGACTTTAATTTGCAGCCCAGGAACATTAATACGCCTAGTTATGAAAGCTTTCAATGAGAAATAAATGGATTAAAAAGAATTAAACAAACTGCATCTAAAACCTGCTATGTAAGTCAGTCACAAGGACTATATGAGCTTTTGACATTGGAGCTCCCTGAAATGTTACCAGCCTTTTATGACTGCGGCTGGTTAATGTAATGAACATAATGTCATGTAAAACTCATAAATCACATCACGTAGAAGGAAACATTTAATACAACATGATTAAAAGTGTCATGTAACATTGGGAGCGGCGATGTCAGCGTGAGGCACGTTAATTGTGCACTAATGATATGTAATGAATATCATCAGGCCCCGAGGCTTCGGCTAACGAGCTAAATCAACTGGCACTAATGGGCCTGTTAGCTTATCTTAGCGCTAACATTAGCTAGCATAATGAAGGGTTTGCCCTCCGTTGACAGCGGCCAACAAGTGTGAACAAGTTGGAAAACACAGCAACTTTCCACAGGCGTCACATTACCGGTAAACGCTTCTTTTGAAAAATGCTTTCCAACAATAACAACAAGGGGAAAAAAAAACACTGCGGGCTGTTCACTTGTCAGGCAGACAGATAGCCAGCATGTCAGTAAGACACAGGAACAGATAGGAAAGCATTTGAAAGATGTGTTTTCTCTCCCCCGTCTTGCCCCTACTACTGTGTCCCGTGTCCTCCCTCTGCCCTCCACCTGGACTCCTGATCCGGATCCGGATCCGGCTGCCGGGCTTTCCCAGGACCCCCCGAGTCCGCTAGGTAGCAGAGGAGAAGAAGAAGAGGAGGATGAGAGCAGGGAGGGAAGGAGGGAAGCAGGGAGGGAGCGATGCGGGGCTTTCTCTTCTTTTTTTAGCCGTCACTTCTCCAATTGACCAATTGACAGCTGATTGATGGCTATCTCCAAGCAGCATTAGCATAACTAAAGCAACGTACAGTAGAGAGGGGACAACAGTAAATTACATGTTACCCCCTTTCTCTCTCTCTCTTTACCTCTCTCTCTCCTCCACTCACTCACTCATTCAGCCACAGCAGGCAAACAAAACAAAACAAAAAAAGTATGCTTTTTGTCCCTCCTGTGGGCCCTTAGACAGTACAGCTTGACAGCTTCTTTAGAAGGAGACACACAAAAGGCCTGAGAGAGAGATATGGGAGAGGGGAGTGTGCTACTCTACACACACACACACACACACACACACACACACACACACACACACACTGAGGATGAGAGAGAGAGATGCTACAAGAAAACAGACCTGTCTGAATAGGACACTGACCTTGGGGAGTTTATGTGTGGGTGGGTGGGTGTATGTGGGTTTGAGTGTGTGTGTGTGTGTGTGTGTGTGTGTGGGGGGGGGGGGGTGATAGGAAGGTAGGGGAGACATGAATGGGTGAGATACTACAGTATACTGTAGGGTTGCTGCTGAACTGTGTTTGATTCTGGACAGCGACTCGTTTCAGACCAGCTCAGTATATCCACTAGATATCAGAGAAGCTCTGTGCAACAGGCAAGACATCTGCTTTCCTTGGGACATTTTCAGGTGTGAAGTGAAAATCTTTACCTCTAAGATTGTATTTGGACAATTTAATTTAAAAAACAAAAAGATTTTGGCAAGCATCTTAAGTTATTATTTAGACAAACCCAGGGTCACGGGGGGCGGGGCCTATCAGAGCACCTATTTCCAGAAGAGCAACCACATTCATACCTATGGGCAATTTAGAGTCTTCAATCCAGCTGACTTGCATGTCTTTGGACTGTGGGAGGAAACTGGAGGAAACCCACACAAACAGGCACATGGTGGATGACACATATTCCCAAAAAAAAGAGGAAAAGTCGACTGGATGCCGTAGATTTCAGTATATAAATGCAGTCCTACACAGTCAAACACTACCAGATGATTCCTATCTTAAATAGTTTACATTAAATAATAAATGATATATTCCATACTCCCGTAAACATATAATAATAAACTCAAGAAGTGAAGTAAACTTAAATTATTATATAATTAAATAATAATAATAATAATACACTTTATATAGCACTTATCTATAAACAGGGTTTAGTGCTGCAAATAAAAATAAGAGTAGGAATAAAAGAGTAAAAGACAGATTAGGATAAAACACGGTGTTAGCTCGTCCTCACGCAGGTTAACAATCACAACAATCAATATTGAGTTACTTGTCAACAAGTGTTTCAACGTGAAATAAGAACATGTAGCTGACATAACGTGTTGCTAGTAAAAATCGATAGCCCCGACCTCCACCAATCACCTCTCCGGTTGAAGGCTCTTCATTAACCTGGTTTGAATCTATGAGAGGGCTGAGCCTGTCACCGGCGATGTTTTATTAAAGCAATGATCACTGGCATCAACTAGAGGAGAGATGGATGGATGGATGGATGGATGGATGGATGGATGGATGGAGGGGTGAACACATACTGGCCTTGTCCCCTCTCTCCCCTCTTTCCCTCAGGATCTTTCCCCCTGTCTCTCCCCCACTTAGGCCAGCAATCTGTCCTCTAATTGTTCATTCATGGTGTGAATCTTTAAATAGGAGGCCCTAGCCTGGCGCTAAGATAATGACTCGCTCTGTGTCGTTAGCTAGCGAGGCTAAATTACCGCTCGTTGCACAGTTACCATGGAAATAGGCCACAATGAGAGTGATTAGTCTTCTGTCTTTTACACACGGAGACACTGCAGTTCAGCAGGAAACATGGAAAACCCTCCTTCGCTTCCTCTCTCTCTGTTTCTCTGTCTCTGCCAGATTGTATTTGCAGAGTGGCTTTATTAGCATGACGAGTGTACTCGGGTCGCCAAAGCACTCATGGGTATTAATGAGGGATAACATGAAATGTGCAAAGGTAAAAGCAAGTGTATTTTGCAGTTTTAACAGAATAAAATGAATCAAAAGAAACGATGACACACAAAAACCAGTAGAATAAAAACGTTCAGGTACAACAAGATGTTTTTGTCAGCAGTTTTCTGTTGGTTGGGCTGGTTAATATTTATCTTTGGCTCCCCTCATCTTTTCTGTTAGGGCTTGGACATCCTAACTTTGGAAAATACACGTCTCTGGTGGAAGACATTTATTGCAGATCTCAGCTTCAATCTCTCTTCAACTCTACACTCATTAACACTGGAAACTTGGAGTTGAAACTATCTCTTGCTCTGTGTCTCTCTCGTTGTCTGTCTGGTTTCCTCCTGACCCTCTTTTGCTTTCCCCTGTCGATGCTGCTCTATTCCTCTGTTGCTCAACATACTGCTCTTTCAGTGTTTGTACACTATATGTGTGTGTAAGTGTGTTTGTGCAGGGGGTGAGGTGCTTGTTCCTCCACATGGGGGGGGGGGGGGTTACATGCCATACACAACAGAAGAGTATTTTGCCACCTTCCTGCCTCCTTTCCAAACAAGTCACGAGAAGAGAGGAGGAGAGGAGAGGAGAGGAGAGGAGAGGAGAGATTATCTGTCTCAGTGTGAGGTTGCCAGTCAATGTGAGCATCAGGAAAAGAGAAACTGAAATAGCCATCATTACCTGGCCTGCTGCTGGCACCCACTGAGAGGCCTGTGTGTGTGTGTGTGTGTGTGTGTGTGTGTGTGTGTACCATCTGCCAATCACACCAGTAGTCCTCCCCTGATAGTTGCAGAAGGCCAGTGATCATAATATTTCACCACAGAAGGATGAATAGCAAACAGTAGAGAAGTGATATGATGAGCAGCGCTGAGATGAAGCACATAAACACACACAGCTAATGTGTGTGTTTGAGATCTTTTCATCATAATCATATTGAAAGGACACATGGTTGCACTTCCACTCTGAGTGTAAACGCTTGCCTCCTTACTCATGCACTTAAACATTTTTTTAAATCAAAGTTTTTAAGCTTTCAACTACTGGGCCAAGCTTCTAGGAATAGGTTTTGCGATCAGGCGTCACCCTTTTCCTCTTGTTTTCCTCTAGTCCGTATTGAAGCGCTCATGTGTAAACTTCACAATAAGTACCTGTCGAATTGAAAGTCTGTATAGGGAAAGGTGTTGGTAGAATAAATCAGTTTACAGCCTATACGTACATGTACTCCACTACACCGCTGTCCTCTTATGTGAGCGCAGCGCCATCACTAGGTGGAAAGTGGGAATGAAGTTACAAACTTTTGGGCGTGGCTAATGCGTTATGTTTTTCCTGGTTCTTGCATCTCGGCATGTGAACCGCTTACGCTCTTCTACAACGGGATGCTGCATTCGCAAACGTTAACAACGGATGCTCAGGATTTTGTTTTCTTTAGAAGCAATTACAACGACACACGTGGTAACTTCTACTTTAATAGTTTACTTATCGGTGACGGGCGACCGTGGTTGGCTCGTGTGCAGAGGATGAATATCATGTTTGCGTGTAGTTTCAGTTTGAAATTATGGTGATGGGAAGGAGAGAACGACAAGGACATATATAAGCTATGCTGTCTGCTACGGTGAACAGATACTGGGGGCTTTTGGCAATCTATTTAATATTTACTCCACTTCATCTCTGTAATGGAATATCATTGGCCTACTATTGTTTACTTTGAAAGACCCCATCAACATAAGGGTCCTTTTTGCTTGAAATAAAGCGGTCTTACATTTGTTTTGCTTTAATCGTAACAACAATAGCGTATATAACAACATCAGTGCAGTTAATGGGAAGAAATATTGCATTATTCACTCACATGTGGTAAGCTTGTAACTAACAACTAGCGAGTTTTCACATGTTTAAACTTGGAATGAAATTGAACGGGAAAATGTTGTTATTCCATCTCCCACACTTGATTCATGTGTGTTAATGTTAGAAAACCTAGTGTACCCATCTTTTAAGTGTTTTCAACCAATTCAACCAAATTTAACAATGAACTATTTCTTGAAATGAACACCATGTCTGATGTGAAATCTTCCTATCAATCTAGCTCTGCGTGCAAAAAATATGTTAACGTGAATATTCTTTTGGAAGCGATGAAATGCGTATGTGAGTAACACATGTCCTCGCCCTAAACAAAAATAATGGTCATCAAAATCTCAGCTGAATCTCTGCTAATGACCTCCGTTTCCGGGGGTTTAGATAAGCTGGATATAGGCCACTTTCCTCTGCTGTTTCACCGTTTCATTCCTTCAAACCAGTTACGTTTGTCACGCAACGAGACAACGTTTCTTTAACATACACTTTGGTATCAGTTTATTAAAGCAAACCTTTGGGCGTCTTTTGGTACTAGCAACTTTATTCCATTAGAGGCGGTTCCTAGGTTATTGTCTGCTCCCTTCTAACAATCTATTACCAACCCAAGCTAATGCTCTTAACACACATTACTAGCAATAATCCTCATCTCCAAGCCAAAGCCGTTGTGTCTGGACGAGTGACTGGGACTGCAGGAATGACAGCAGGTGCTAAAGCCTCAGCTAACCCTGGCTAACACCGCCTGAGCTCTCTAAGACAGGAAATGCTGGGAGGGTTACTTACTTACTGAATTACGTACTTACTCACACACATGCGGGGCACACACCCACTGACCCACTCTCTTTCTCTCACACACACACACACACACACACACACACACACACACACACGATCGTTGAGTGGGGACTGAAACAAAGACAGCACGTTTGAATTGAGGAGATGGTCGTTGGATCACATCTACATGACAGTACAACACCACAGGACACCTACGGGGCTTCCTAAACCCCTGGAACGACTACTGCTGGCCCTCAGGGCAGTGCTCAGTGTGTGTGTGTGTGTGTGTGGGTATGCGCATTTGCTTCAGTGTGTAAGTGTGTGTGTGTGTGTGTGTGTGTGTTAGCAGCTGAAGAATCTCACACATTTAAAACTCACTCCCTGTTAAAGTTTAGTTTAACACTGCATAAAACATGGCGCACATTAGCACCTGGTAACACCTTAACACGTGACTTTAACACGTTCAGACGTGGCTGTTGACACCTGTAGCCACAGAAAGGCACAAGGCACAACAATGCTCTATTTATTTATTTATTTTCAGTAAATGTGAAACCAGCCTTTTCACATCTGACTTTGTGACATGTTTTAGTCGTGTCAACAGGTAGCATTGAATCTGACGTCAGACTCACAGCCACAGTCCAAATGTCCAACATCCTCCTTTTTAATTCAGTTCTCCATCCAAAAAGGAATTTGACCTGGTTAAATGGTGAGTCACATATTATAGGACTGACAGAGACGCAGGACAAAACAAAACAGGACCTCAGAACATGATGGATGATGTGAGGAGGCTTTCCATCTGGCAGACATGTTGAGCTGCTGAATTAACGCAGGAGGAAAACTCTCTATTGGGCCTTCATGATTACACTGGAAACGTTCTCTTGTGTTATGGATGGTTTTTCCCAGGAATTTGCGCAACTCCACTGTGCTCACACCGTTACTACCGGGGGGAGATGGGCCGATTGGGTTCGTGTGCTAGTCTTCATCTCTACCGTCTTCAGTGTTTAAGCTCAAATCAACAGGCCAGTCCTGGACTTGTTGAAACTTGGTTTCGTCCGGAAACTCGAACAGCCAAGTGTGATAAATGCACACGATTTGTCTTGGTGACATTGGTGCAGAAATATGTTTCAAAGTACATATTGACACATGGCACATGGACAACAGGGCCTCACTTAGAGTGCAAAGGGAAAGTACAAAACATGCTATGGATGTAAGACTGTATGAATGTGTTCAACATCACAGGTGAGTTCATTTCATTCCAGGTCAACTGAGTTCAAATCAATTCAGAAGTGTCACTGCATGACATTTAGTCTCATATGCAGCGTTAAATCTTATTTTTCCCAAAACAATTTCAATATACTGCCATTGTTCAATATCTTGAAACAAGGTGGACTATGGAAGATCACACCACCACTGTCAAGAAAACGACACTTGATCGAAGAAAGGTTTCGAAACAAGTCGATTTGCACTGGAAACGAGTGAAGTATCTCAGCCCAGTGGCAGATTAAGACGCAATACTTGTTAAGATAAATATTTTTACTGGTATATTATAGACTCTTCTGCTTGCTAAAACTGAGTTGAGATGTTTTCTTACCTGCTTCAGGGAGTTCTGTTGTTATAATTATGTTGTTCTAGTATTTCCTCTTCCTGCTGTTTTAGTTCCTTTCTTTTCAAGGCATCTCCACTATTGTAATGTCATTTGTTCTCGACCAGAGAGGCTTAGTAAAAACAACCCTGCTGCTAGTCTACCCCTATCCAAGCTCAGCACTGTGGCTAGCCCTGACCTCAACCACCTTCACTCTGCATCACTGAAGTATGATATTTTGACTAGAAGACACGCGCACACACACACACACACACACGTGCCACCCGTATTGAGACTGTATCGTCTTAAGGGTGAGACGGAGCAGAAACGCCGGCGTGGTGTGTTTGGTTTGTTATGCCTGACTCTTCACCAGCCTCACGCCAGATAAGATAAACAAAGCACTCTTCCTGGTTTTGCAGCATTCATCCCAGTTTTAGACCCTGTTTACATCCGGTAATAAAACACGATGTTTCTGGTTGTCTCATCTGGATATGGATGAGTGCGAGTTAAAGGAAAAATCCACATAAAATACTTCAGCTCTGTTTTTAAAAAAGCAGCGATTGGCGATGTACCTTCCATTTCTGGGTCCGCTTTGTTGCCTGGTGGTTATTTCTCCACCAACAGTAGCCTCAATAGACCAGAATGCAATGCTTTGTTTTGCTTCTACCTTCAGTATTCAGTGAGACGTCACTGAATTCACTGTAGTTTTTTTCCAAAAGGGTTTCTCACAGCATTCTGATCCAAAATATCTTTAGTCCCATTTGGCCGTTTGTGGCCATATTTTCACTCTTGGCTGTTCTGACCTGTCTATTCTGGAGGTGAAACTATCAATCAACATATTGATTAGCACTAATTAGGATCAATCCACTATGTTTAGCTCAGCGGGTGAAGTCTGCTGTGTGTGTTTGGGCATCCATGCGTGTATGTGGCTGTGTGTGTGTGTGTGTGTGTGTGTGTGTGTGCATGTCTGTCTGTCTGTTTGTATATGTAAGTTTGCCTGTATGTATTCTTCTCTGTGTGGCTGTGTGTGTGTGTGTGTGTGTGTGTTGCGTGTGTGCGTGCGTGCGTGTGCATGTGTGTCTTTGTCTTGGCTGTCACCCTGAAGGTTATCTCCGTGGTGGCAGCATCGTCAGGTGACAGCCGTATCCCATGATGCCAAGCGAGACGTCAAACTGTCCGTCGAACCGGGGTTCCCCTGACAACCAGAGTACTCACATACACACACACACATGCACGCACGCACACACACACACACACACACACAAGCATATGCGCACACACCTCTCTCTTGCTCTATCTTTCACCTACTAGTAGAAGAGGGTGTGTTTGGTATGCGTGTGTGCACATGCTTGTGTGTGTGTGTGTGTGTGTGTGTGTGTGTGTGCGTGCGTGTGTGTGTGTGTGTGTGTGCTGCAGAAGGGCTGCTCAGACTTTGATAAGCTATCACATGTCCCAGGTGATGGTGGCTAACAGCACATCAGTCCAAAGGTACCGCCTGACAACCGAATCAAGCACACCCAGACCAGACAACCTGGCAACCGAAACCAAACAAACCCAAAACGAGAATATATATTACACATACATTTCACTGAGGCACACCTGAAAAGGAAAGCCTTTTATTTGTGACTGTTTAGCAGAAACGGAGGAATCCCTGATAAGAACGTGTGTTTTAGAGGCATGCTGCTGGTTCAGACTACCTACGTGTACACCATGTGGGCCAGGGCGGCCACAGGGTTGCAGGCCAGACCTCTATCAGGGTACACATGTAGCCATCTCACACAAATCCATCAAATACTCAAGTGGCCATCAATGAGAAACTATTTTTATTTATTTAGTCTCCATCTTTGCTCAGCCTCATCACTGTGGTGTTTCTTCACTGCTCTTCCCAGAGACCACCTGTCAATCAAACAGTGTGTCCAGTACTGTAACGTCTTTCTCCTTGGATTTTCTGTTGATGAAGTTTGAGTTTCTGTAGGTGGCGCTCTTTTCTGTGTCTGTTCAGTGATGGTGGCTATCGCTGCTCATGCTAACTACCCAGTTCTTCTTCTATTTATTCTAAACCAACTGGAAATGTAAAACGCATTATTTCCTGTGCGCCAGACTTTTCCCAGGAAGACCTACCAGACACTGGATGTTGTGAAACGTTGTAAAAAGTTTCATGAACTGGGTACAGATTGAATCACTATTGTGTTATATCATTGATAGAGAGTAGCAAAATGGAAGTGTATTTATATGAAAGTGTCACAGATTATTACTTTAATGAAAGTACGCCCTAGATTTTTCAATGGCTGGGAATGTGACTTTTACATAAATGAATTGCATTTGTTCAGGAAACGTTTTGTCGTACTGCCACCCTAACATTCAACTGGATGCTGTCGAGGAGTCTCATCTCCTGTTGCTCCAATCATCTTCAACTTGAATATAAGACACACGAATATGGGGACACACAACTGATTTCAGATCAGACTGAATCAGCGCTACTTTGGGATGGTCGTGCAGAAGACCTTGTAGTGTGTGAGGGTTCAGGTCTAGCTTCAGACCTGTGGTTGCTCAAGAGGCACACACAGTAATATTACATTTCCCAGGAATGAGTTGTGTAACAAATTACTATTTCATTTTCACTAATAATATTACTGTTACCAATCAAAAAGAAAGAAATCCTGTTAAGGCTTGTAGAGCGTCCCCAACATGAGTCAAAGTGTGAATTCATACAGCAGCAGCTCTGTGTCAGATGAACAACACCAACCAGCCTGGCTTGCATCTGTTTAGCCCTGTTTAGACTAGGCATTAAGATCCGAATTGGCATATCAGAGTGTAAACGCACCCAAATCGCATTTAATATCGCATCGCTCAGACCACATTCGGAGGTGGTCTAGAACCGATATGACCACATCCTCTTAGCAGTGTGCACGCGATGCGTGCTGGGTCACATTGAAGGACCACCTACTCAACTGACGTCCTCTGTTTAAGCGGCAGCGCTGTCAAAATTGGCCAAAATTACGATTATCGATTATTCCTTTTTAAAAAAACGCATTATGTCCATAAGAGGGCAAACCAATACAACGAGAGACATGACTACTGGTATAGGTATATTTATTTCAACATGTCTTTTAAAAGATCGACATACATACACATTACAAAATAAACTAATAAAATAATGTCCTATACCGTAAAACGTCATTTAAAGACCGTAGACCTCGCTCGCTCTCTCTCTCTCTCTCTCTCTCTCTCTCTCTCTCTCTCTCTCTCTCTGCGCCGTGGTTGGTGCTAGAGTGAGAGAACGCGCTGTCTCTCATATCTTGAGATAAAATGATTGATTGGTAATTGATCTGTTATCAGGCTAACTGGTATGATGATGTACATGTTTATTTGCATATAGAGCGGGGAAGTGAGATCCAAATCACTCGAGACGATCACAGACGCATTCTAATGCCAGGTGTAAACGGACGTACCTAGAGGTGTGAACTTGAGATCTGATATCCCAATTCGGATCTTAATGCATAGTCTAAACAGGGCCTTTGATTCATTCATTGATTGCTTTCCTCAGAACAAAACAAAATTGCTTATTACCACTTCTGAATTGTCACCTACATCAAAATAAGAGTCTTGGGTAAAATACTTTGGTATACTTTTTTACTTTGGTAAAAAACTTGGCCTCCTTGGCCTCCTTTTTCACATGACTAAAGACGAGAGGACAGTGAAATTGAGAGGTAGACTGAATGAAGTTGGAGGTTACTTTGGTTTGTATGGAGCAGCCAAATAACTGGAAGCAGGTCTGTGACCGTCAAAATGCCAGAGGAGAATGATAGTCATTTAAACAGTCAAAGAGTGAGTGAGTTGAAATCCCTGCTGAAGCTAACGCTGTATCTCGCTCAACTCTGTTTTGATGCTCCCCTCACTGGTCCAAACAATTCCTCTAGGGGGTGGAACAGCTCTGTAGCACTACTGCAGCAAGCAATAAAGAAGTAGGACTTGCACGGTGTAACGGCTACATCTGTACGCCTGTCTGTTTTTCTCACTGTCTAAATAAAGAGGAAATATACAAAGATACAAGGATGTCTGAATTCCGTCGTCCCCCATGAATGACGCAAGACAATCAGAAACAGGATACACCAAATGTCAAAATCGGACCAGTGGTGTAGCAGTTACAGCCTTAATTATAGAGGCTCCATCAAGTCAATCAGTGCCATTTGTTTTTAAAACACCAGAACACACTGTCAAAATCAGACCAGTGCTGTCTAAGATATCATGTTTGAGGTAAAGATTTGGACTTTTAATTATAGCGCTCCCATTAGTTAAATCAGAGGAATTTGTAGGGATAGCTGGATGTGTGTAGCAGGTTTTGTGTCAATCGGACTACCATTAGTCCGATTGACACAAAACCTGTTACACACAGATTTCAAAGTTGAAATTTCCACTTCAATTATAGCACCCTCATCACACCAATTTGTGTTTTTTTTGTAAACGCCAGTGCACATCATACCCACAAGTTTGGTCAAAATTAGTCTAGTGGTGTCTGAGATATCACATTTGATTTGATGCCGTGGGGAACAGAAACACACACAGAGAAACCACAGCCATCAACGCCAGTATCAGGAAGCAACCAGCTCTGTCGTCTCCTTCAAACCCAACACTTTGTTTCTGTTTCCAAATCTAAATAATCAAGAGGCACTGCAGAGAATAGCTACTACCTAGTACCACACACACACACACACACACACACACACACACACACACTCAGCATGTCTTGTACAATTACAGAATTACAGCATCTTGGAAATGAGACATGACAGTGAAAGCATGCTAGCAGCGTGGAGGGCTGTGTTTCGCTTCACACACACACACACACACACACACACACTTGCCATCCCATAATAAAGTGTTTCCTGTGCGTGTGATTTCAGTGACACAGGTTCCATTACCTGGCCTGTCACGGCGTCGTCGTGGCGATGGCCTGTCAGATTGTTCCTTCCTGTTTGGTTGCCATGGCAAGAGAAATTCAGGCCCGCATGATTCAATAATGCAAAGCTTTGATTGCTTTAGCCGCCGAAATAATGCAGCACGGAGCCGCTTCTGTGCACAAACGTGTGTTTATATGAATGTGTGTGTGCGTCTGTGTGTGTGTGTGTGTGTGTGTTTGAGGTTTAGACATTTTGCCGGTCCTCACTTCTTCAAGGTGCTACTGTAGGATTAGGACTCGAGTTTAGGATTGAGTTAGATTTGAATTAGGATTAAGGTTTGGGAATGAATGTAGTCAATGAGGGTCCTCACAAGTAAGACAAACATGACTGTGTGTGTGCGTGGTGCATGTATCTGACAAATGTAAAGGTGTAAATGTGTGGATCAAACCAAGTAAGACAGAGAGAGAGAAAGCTCATCACTCACACACACACACACACACACACACACACACACACACACACACAGCATGGAGGGTAAATGAGCTCTAGATAAGAGAGGAGGAGTTTTGGTTCCATTCAGTTGAGCACTACAGTGGCTCTTGTGTTTTTTTTCCCCCACCAGAGAGAGAAAATAAGAATAATTGATTCCACTGTTTTCTTCTAGTGTCAGATTTGCCGACGTTTATCATCATCAAATCTATTCCTCTGTCCTTCTCTCTCTCCATCCCTCTCTCTCGCTCGTTGTTTGTTCTGCTAATTAACTTTATTACCCTGATAGCTCCCCACTGCCTCTGACGAAAACAATTACCATCCCCCCCACTCCCTCCTCCCTCCTCCCCCCCCTCCTCCCCCCACCTCTCTCTCTCCTCCCTCATCAACCCCTCGCTCTTTCTCCTCTGGCAGAGAGCGGTAATTAGTCCTGAGGCTTTGCTGCCACCCTCCTATCTGTCTTCCTCTCTCGAGGGGCTCACTGGCTGCGTCTCCATCCAACTATCACTACAACACCGTAACTTTTAAAATGTACATCAATAAAATAAATAAAATGAAAAGAAGAAGAAAAAAAAGACTTCCTGAATGTCAAAAGACATCCACAAGAAAATCGATTATGATCGGCCAAGTTGATATTGTTCTTTGGTGTCAGCTGATGTTGGCCGGGGTTCACAGAAATACATTTGGCAATATTCCTCCATATGATATACATACATCTACATATATAACACACCAGTCATGAGGGAGATTTCTCATGGGAGTATGACATCGCCAAAGCCACCGTCGTGCAATGAGATTTGAACCGAGGCTAGGTGGTTATTTATTTTATTTCACTTTACTGTGATATTATTGTTATTTTTTTTTTTTTGTATCACATTCGTCTGTTTTTATTCAGACTTTCTAAATCGATAACATGAAAGTTTGCATTAAAGTACTTGGAAACCCAGCGGCTGTCCATCTGCCTCTCTGTCTCCCTCTCTCTCTCTCTCCCTCTCTCTCTCCCTCTCTCTCTCTGTCTCTCGTGGCAGACAGGATAGCATTACATTGTCAGTGGTAATTTACCTCTCATCTGTCTTCGCTAATTATTGTCACATTCATCAGATTCATCAAGGCAAGAGTGGCTCTAGCGGGGATTGCACCATTTGCCGTTAATACAGCATCAACTGCTATTAGGCCTGAGAAGCCCAGAAGTGTGTGTGCGTGTGTGTGTGTGTGTGTGTGTGTGTGTGTGTGTGTGATGAGAGGGACAACGCGTATTCATCTCTAATTAGACCAAGCTGTGTGATTAATTATACAGTCTGCCCTTTTTTTTTTTTTTTACTCCGAGGACCGGCGATGATGGTGTTGATGGGAGGAAAAATAAATATAGAGAAGGAGAGAGGAGGAAGAGGGGAGAGAGGGAGGGAAAGAGAGGGAGGGGAGTATGGAGAAGAGGAGGAGGAGTGAGGGAGAGAGGTGCATGGGAAACTGACGACAGGGGGGAGGGAAGACAGACGAGGAGAAGGGAAACAGAGGGAGAGAAAAAGGAGGAGAGGGAGAGAGAGAGAGTTGGCAAAATCCAGAAGGAGAGAAACGGAGGGAAGGAGGGAGAGAGAGGTGAAGTGTTTTGTCATGTGCTCTCAGTGTAATTCCCACCTGACAAAGAGGCCTTGAATCAGGGGGGAAATTGCAACTTGTCACCCAGCAAATAAACTGGCCTGATAACTGATTAATAACGCACACCTGGGACAGCTGCACACACACACACACACACACACACACACACACACACAGATGCAGGCACATGCTGAGACACACTTGTAAACACAAGAGCAAACACATTGGTGCATGCGATTACGTGCGCACACAAGAACACAACGCATGCAGGCATACACACATACACACCAGTGATGTGCGGTCAGGTAGGCCTACCCTGGCTACCTTGTATATCATATTTTCATACCAATAATATTTCATTTAACAAACTTGTATTTGTATTATTACTGTTTATTCCTGTGATTTCTATATTTCATTTGTGTATTACCTCAATAGTTTAGATGTTATGGTGAGAAATGTAGCAGTTACACGTCAATAATAGGAAGAATAAGCTTTAGGCTTTTATGCCATTCATTGTGAATGCAATCCGAAAAAACCTGTTGCGCATGCACACTTAGATCCTGTATTCTACAACATTAACGTCAAACAGCAGAACTCTTCTGTGCCTTTTTACGTAAATATGTTGTACAATGCCAGAAATGCTCTTCGTTATGAAATCTATGAAATCGTATGAAATCGAAATTCCACTGGAAATGCGCGTAGTTGGATGCGAACGTCACTACGTCAGGTAGCTAGCAAAAAGTTTGACCAGATGTCACGCCACTTTGATGAGAGCAAATTGGAGAAGCTGTCTAAGGATGCTAAGTGTTTTGATTTGGTCAGGTTGAAAACCGATCTTGTGGGATTGTATGGCTCGCAGGCAGTAAGGGGCAGATCGCCCACGCAGCTCCTTGCCTTTTTGAATGAGCATGACTTGGAAGAAACAGCCCTCGCCATTCTGTCAATTAAGAGCTAAGTAAAAGTTTTACAACGCAGTAATTGATTGTATCTACAAGAGCTATCTACAGATTGGTAAGTCAGTTTGGCTTCATATTGAATTGACCACCTGTGTGTTTTAATTGTTGCTGACTGAACGCAAGACAGAAACATAATTGGTCGCTGAGAAAATAATTGAGGAAAAAGATGGTTGCGTTGTAATCTATTACTGATGAATTGAGGAAAAAGATGGTTGCATTGTAATCTATTACTGATGCTGAACACTACTGGTGCTTAGTAGTTACATTTCAGAAGCAGTCGTTTTGTATGCCACTCTTGTATGTGATTCCTGTGTCATCACTGATGAGAACTTGATATCAACCGGTGTGTGTGTGCGTAAAGTTTACCACGAGTAAAATCTGCCTTTCATAAAGCTGCGCCGACCCTGTTATTGACCTCACCGCACGTCACTGATATATACACATGCACACCCTCATGTGTATGAGCACAACCAAACACATCTGGATCTGGAAATGTAGCTAAAAAAGATATGACAGTTGAATGCGTGGGGTCACTTTGTAGTAATCTGACGTGTTCTGGCAGTTTGGAGAGGGAGATTGGAAAATCTATACAAAAAATGATATAAAAATAAGTGTTTTAAAACATCAGGGACTACTGTTTTCATAGGAAGTGAAGGCGGGTGATGGGAGACGTGTGTACGGATAAAAATCACTGCACAGCGGATGAATACGTTGATCACCTGAAATAGTTCCACAAATAAACCTGGCTACGTCAGCTGGGTTGAGTTAATTATATTGAATTGTACAGGTCATATTATAAAAACCACTAACAACTTTTTCTTACTCAGTCTAATTAGTTTAGATAATGCTAGTCGCCTACTATCACTCAACATAGTGTCTGCTAAGGTGTTAGCATGGAGCACCAACGATCTACCGGGGACACGTGGATGATTTTGATGTCTATGATCTCATCACTTAACAGGTGAGTTGACCGACGGGCCGATCTACAAAAAACTCGGTGTATCCCTTTAAGGAAAACGGCAGTAGGCGCTGCACCTGTATGACACAACATAGATACTATAATATGGAATCACCTGAGAAGGAGAGGAAAAAATGTCTGACCGTCAATTCACCAGAGAGAGACAAGACAAGAATGGGATAGGGGGAGAATTCAATTACACACTGATAGACCTGTCGATAGACTGAGAAGATCAGCTCTTTCCCTCTTTCCTTCTCTCGCCCTCATTTTCCCTCTCTCTCTCTCTCTCGCACACACACACACACACACACACACACACACGTCAGTCAATACTGGCACACACTGACCCACCTAGGGAAAAGCCATTTACACTGACATCTACTCTCAGTGTTTATTTATACCCTTACACCTCTCTCTCCACCCTCCCCTCCTCCCCCCCGCCTCCCCTTCCCCTCTCTCTCCTGTGTTTCTCAAGGCTCGCACGTCCCTGGCCTCTGATCCTTGCCGTGATTGGACAACAGGCGGTGACACCAGGCCAGGCCACGCTTAGTGCCCCCCAACCTCACAGACAACCCTCACGTCCCCTTCAACACACACACACACACACACACACACACACACACACACACACACACAGGGCCATCCCCTCCAAACAAAACCTCTTCATCTACAGCACAATGGAGGCTCTCCTGAAAGCCTATCATTTTCACTGGCACTGGGTCGAACGGTGACGGAGAGGAGGAGGAGGAGGAGCAGGAGGGAGGAAAGGAGGAAGGGGACAGTGTCGAAAATTGGATCAGAGCTGAGTGTTGTCATTTGGAGTTTTATCAGCGCAGCCCGACGCCAAAAGGTCATCTGACATAATGGCTGATGAATTTAAAAACCCGCCGAGCAGGATTTTCATTTGCAATTTTCAATTTAGCCAGGCGGAGCGTCTCTCTGGATCCCTCTCTGATAACCGTCTCCAGCCTGTCAGCACTATCGCACCGCCTGTCACAAACATCAAGCAGCTGTCGCAACCAGAGAGAGAGATACAGGGAGAGAGAGAGAGAGGAGAGAGATACAGGGAGAGAGAGAGAGAGAGAGAGAGAGAGAGAGAGAGAGATACAGGGAGAGAGAGAGAGAGAGAGGAGAGAGATACAGGGAGAGAGAGAGAGAGAGAGAGAGAGAGAGAGAGAGAGAGAGAGAGAGAGAGAGAGAGAGATACAGGGAGAGAGAGAGAGAGAGAGAGAGAGAGAGAGAGAGAGAGATGG
>JAXDDX010000064.1:2275000-2297500 GCA_034670405.1 Hoplostethus atlanticus | reverse complement strand
GAGGAGGAGGAAGAAAGGTGATGATGATGATGGTGACGATGAGGGATGACAGCACTAATGATGTCATCAGTGTGTGACTACTCCCCCTCTCTCTCTCTCTGAGTCATGACATGTCATTGAGGTGGGACGGTGTGTAATCTGTCCATGTGTCCAGGCCTGGCTGTAGTAACTCAGTAGGACTTACCCTGTTAACCCACTGAGGCACAGATCTGATCTCATGGCTGGCTATGAAACGGGGATATGGATCGGGCAGTGTCTGTCCATCAGACATGATATCTCAGGCGATATCATCTGGACATCACTGGTCTCATTTTGATGAAACGTCCCGGGTCCATGGGAAGAACGCCAGATAGTTCTGCTCCTCACCTCTGACTGGCTGAGTCACGTATGAGGCTGTGCTAACCGGAAATCACCACTCACACACTCACGCCAGTATTTGTCACAAAGCGATCACTTTGTTTAGCTACTGATCAGGGACTATGTTGATGGGCAGAACAATAACATTTAATTATAATGTTTTAATTGGTATACTAAGAAACATAAGGTTGCGCTTCACAGTGATTCTGAATGTGTGTTTTCCTCCACTAGCAGCTCTAAAAAGCACCGTAAAGCCTTGAGCAGCTTATTGCAGAAATTAAAACTGTAACAAAATTGTTTTTCAATTCTTAAAAAGTGGACGCCCATATTTGGTCGTTCCTGACGGCCTCCACCCTAGCTTAGTGTTGTTCCTCTTTCATTCCAGGTCACTCTGTCGTTCCCACAGTGGTGGGGCCACTCCTACCGAGGCCCACGGTCCGCTCATCATGCGTCATGGTTACCAGAACACCAATCGACTGTCAATTCCACTGATGATGTCACAGGTCATCGGGCTGCCATTAAAAGACGCAGAACTCACCATGGTAACGGAGAATGTGCTGGCATGGTGGTGGTGGTGGTAATGGTGGGACGGTTACTGGAAGTGTGTGTGTGTGTGTGTGTGTGTGTGTGTGTGTGTGTGTGTGTGTGTGTGTGTGTGTTAATCAAGGGTGTCTGGAACACCGGATGAGTCAGCCAGTACCCATAATCCACTGGGGCCCTAAGAGGAGAAAGGAAGTACTGTATTGCAAGTTCTGACACACACACACACACACACACACACACACACACACACACAGGCCTGATCAAACACACATATACATGCCACACAGACATTGTGGTTGCTCACTAAGCTACCTGACCTTTAGACAGGCCACCCACAGCTGACCCTTCTACCATGTGATGTGGTGGGAGACTGAAGCTACGACACTCTCTCTGCTCCTTGGATATACACACACATACACACACTGCACACATGCACACTACACACACGCACACTACACCTCCATCTACAGCCCTTATTGTTTCACTGTCACACACAATTAGATAAAAGAAGACAGAAATGGCAAAATAAGCAACTGACCACTATGGTAGGGCGACATGATGAAGGCTCAGAAAACTGAAACATCCCTTAATCCCCCAGGCCTCCTAGATCAAGTCAATTTATCAAGTGTCCAGTACTGTTGAGTTTCTGTAGGTGGCGCTCTTTTCTTTGCCTGTTCTGCCATGGTGGCTAACGCTGCTCATGCTAACTACCCAGCTCTTCTTCTGTTCCTCCCAAACAAACCGCCGTTGCTGCTGCTGGAAACGTAAAAAGGCATCACTTCCTGTGTGGAAAGACCTACGAGACGCCGGGTGTTTGGAACAGCAAATGAGCTTTCATGAATCATCATCATATCATATCAATCAACGATAGTGAGTTGCAAAATGGACATTTATTATATGAAAATGTTGTGGACTGCTACTTTAAAGTGTCTTCAAAGAAAATAAAACCAATTCTGCCTGTATTCTCTGTCAGTATCATCAGGAAGTATGAAGGACCATCTGATAATAGGGTTTCTAGAAGACACCGGTGTTGATTGAACTAAACCACTGTCACTGTCACACACTATTAATAGGCACTGGGTTATGTCACAATGAGCTGCTCTTCTCGTGTGTGTGTGTGTGTGTGTGTGTGTGTGTGTGTGTGTGTGTAATTCTGTCCCTGCTGCCAAAGGCCCTGTTCCCATCCCTTGGTCTGGAACAATGTGCTCCAGTCAGAGAAAGACAGAGCAGCCTTAGAAACTGGGGGCCTCCTAACACACACACACACACACACACACACACACACACACACACACACAAAATACCCTGCCAGCCTCAACCCACACACAAAATAGTTAAGTAGCACTAACGCATCGCAACATCTATGAACATAAACCGTCTATGTCGTTCCGTTGGCCATCAAATGATGACCCCCACCCCAACATGCCTACACCCCAAATCCCCAACTTCACTCTCAAGCACACCCACTCACACACACACACTTCCACACACACACACACTTCCACACACAGGGTCCTGTCCCATGAATAATAAGTGTCCAACTATGCCAGAGGTCACGTCCACGCTCCACTCCCCACAGCTTTCCCAACCGACCCCCTCATTAGGGAAATGTTTGTCCCAGTTAGGAGGGATGGGATGGGTGAGAAACAGTGAAGGAAAACAGGAGGGGGAGGAGGTGGGATGGTGGGGATGGGGGCGAGGGAGAAAAAGTTGCGGAGTCCTTGTTCAAGAAACTTAGGACGTCTGAAAGGCATCGGCGACTAATTGCAGTCCGCAGTCTTTCTTGCCAAACTTTTCCGGTTAACGCGTCCACAAAAGGGCTTCGAACTTCATTTCTGACGGTGAGAGAAATTTCTTTTGAAAAATGTGCATCCCCCCCCCCCCCCACCCCCAGTTTGAAAACCCACAGCTATCTCACCGCGGCTAGTAAGTCTTATTTCTGTGTCAAGCAGTGTTTGTGCTCAGCCACATTCATTCACAACACAGGCAGAGTGACAGTCAGCGTTCTGCATTGTGCGCAAGAAAACTGGGCATGTTGGCAAAAAAAACGTTTTTTAAAAAAAAAAAACTTTTCAGAAGGCAGAGCGGTAAATGCGTGTATATAAAAAATACACTCGGGCTACTTGAGTCACTATTGAAGCACTGTCCCGTCCACACACTGATTCAATAGTGACAAATTAAATGAAACCATTATTCAGAAACTTTTTCATTTTACCTCTACAGTAGCTGTGTTAAAAAGAGGTTTAGAAATGTAGGTCAGCACATGTCCTGCTCTTCTCAGAGAGGAGGGAGGGAGGAAAGGAAAGAGAGAAAGAAAGAAAGAAAGAAAGAACGAAAGGAAGAAAGAAAGAAAGAACTAATCAACCAGTAACGAGTCCCTAGTGGGGTGACACTGCAAAACGCCGTCCTTCATTCTGAATCCATCCATACTGAACATGTCGGGGCGCGGCAGCTTGGATGTTTACTCCTTTTCATTTCCCTGTATCATGATTCAAAACTTCAAATTGCATTGATTGTAAATACCGTTAGAAATCTGCTGAGTTTGAGGACATCCAAGTTCCTGCTGAATGAGCCCTGCTAGCGTGTAGTATGTTGGTGTACTGGTGGTCTGAATGGAGACGGGTCTTCTTTAGTCCCCTGGATCCCCTCAGAGTTTCTCCCAGTTTCTTAGAGCTCCATGATGTAGAAAATTAGCTGGGACTGTAACTTTGGTAAAGTTTGATGTTGACTTTTGGGTGATAGTATGTAATTTCCTCTTCCTTTCAGCCCTCACTCACGTTTCACCTCAGAGGACAGTCGGAGATAACAGGAAGCTCTGACGGATGATTTGTTTGCATTTGTACAGTAAACATTTTTGTTTGTATGGTCTGTCATTCACAAACAAGCCTGGTTCAGCTGGTTTAGTCTGGGTTGGCCTGGTTCAGCTGGTTTAGTCTGGGTTGGCCTGGTTCAGCTGGTTTAGTCTGGGTTGGCCTGGTTCAGCTGGTTTAGCCTGTGTTGGCCTGGTTCAGCTGGTTTAGTCTGGGTTGGCCTGGTTCAGCTGATTTAGCCTGTGTTGGCCTGGTTCAGCTGGTTTAGCCTGGGTTGGCCTGGTTCAGCTGGTTCAGCTGGTTTAGCCTGGGTTGGCCTGGTTCAGCTGGTTTAGCCTGGGTTGGCCTGGTTCAGCTGGTTTAGTCTGTGTTGGCCTGATTCAGCTGGTTTAGCCTGGGTTGGCCTGGTTCAGCTGGTTTAGTCTGTGTTGGCCTGGTTCAGCTGGTTTAGCCTGGGTTGGCCTGGTTCAGCTGGTTTAGTCTGTGTTGGCCTGGTTCAGCTGGTTTAGTCTGGGTTGGCCTGGTTCAGCTGGTTTAGCCTGGGTTGGCCTGGTTCAGCTGATTTAGCCTGGGTTGGCCTGGTTCAGCTGGTTTAGCCTGGGTTGGTCTGGTTCAGCTGGTTTAGCCTGGGTTGGCCTGGTTCAGCTGGTTTAGTCTGGGTTGGCCTGGTTCAGCTGGTTTAGCATGTGTTGGCCTGGTTCAGCTGATTTAGTCTGGATTGGCCTGGTTCAGCTGGTTTAGTCTGGGTTGGCCTGGTTCAGCTGGTTTAGCCTGTGTTGGCCTGGTTCAGCTGGTTTAGTCTGGGTTGGCCTGGTTCAGCTGATTTAGCCTGTGTTGGCCTGGTTCAGCTGGTTTAGCCTGGGTTGGCCTGGTTCAGCTGGTTCAGCTGGTTTAGTCTTGGTTGGCCTGGTTCAGCTGGTTTAGCCTGGGTTGGCCTGGTTCAGCTGGTTTAGTCTGGGTTGGCCTGGTTCAGCTGATTTAGCCTGGGTTGGCCTGGTTCAGCTGGTTTAGTCTGGGTTGACCTGGTTCAGCTGGTTTAAGTGCTCTAATGACTCACTGACTGATGACTGACTGATGAAGATGCACAAGCAGATAGCTGTATCTCTCCTGGAGGGACACACACGCACACACGCACGCACACACACACCCACACACACACACACACACACCTCCCCAACATTATATCTTTGCCCACCACTGTCTGTCAGTGCTTCCACTGCCCCCTGGGCCTTATGAATGAAAGCTTCTGTTCTCTCTCTGTCTCTCTCTGTCTGTCTCTCTCTCTCTCTCTCTCTCTCTCTCTCTCTCTCTCTCTCTCTCTCTCTCTCTCTCTCTCTGTCTCTCTGTCTCTCTGCCAGGCCTGGCTCTTGGCCCTCTTCATGCCCTGCTGCTGACTGGCAGATTGGAAGTAACAAATTGCTGCATCCTCAGAATGATAATTAGTGGATCCATGAAGGAAGCGTTGTTTAAAGACGCATAATGAAGCAAACCTTCTGGTCACCTGACTTCTGACGTCCCGTAACCTTGGCAACAACGGCAGCAACAACACCAAACTCAAACATTAACCGTCGCTTTCGTTGCCAATTGTAATGCGACGGGCCTCAGAGTTACTTCTCACCACCGGCCCAGAGCCTCCGATAAACCGCCAACATCATAAGCTAAGTCCCAGCCACAGTGCAGAGGTCCAGGATTGTTTTAAGTCTAGAAAAACCTCCCATTGATGTTTCTGTGGGGGGAGAATCTCCATGGCCCAGATCTGATAAACCAAGCAGACTCTTTTTTTCATCTCAGGTGTGATAAAAACAGAACTTGGTGGTCTCCACAGCGAAGGGAAAGTCTCCTCCCCTTCCTTCACCACCGCCCCAGCATCTCCATCAACAAGTCAATAGAGGCTCTGGCTCGCCGAGACATTAGCTAGGAAGCTATGGAGGTGAGCGGGGCTTAATATAAGCCTCTTAGTGATTCTCCGGGAGGTGAAGAAATGGTCTCTGTTAGGGGAATCAATCCCTGGGTAATTACCTAGCCACACTGCAGGGCTGCTGGGGAGGACGAGGACCGGGGCTGAGGCTGGGGAGGCTAGCGCGCTTGCAGTTCAATAAGAGTCTCTTCAGAAGAGCCCATTGTCTCAGACTTAGAGAGGAGAGCAGGCTGATAATGACGACGATGATGATGAAGATGATGATGATAAATACACAGCCAGTAATCAAGTGGTGTTTGACAGACACAAGTGCACAGCAGGGCTCATCTTTGCACACAGGCAGTCAATCTATAATCCACATATGCATATCTTTTGTATCCGTATATGCCTGCGTATATACCTGTACATGTGATAGTTTAACAACAATGAGAAAAAAAAGCTGAGGGGTAATTTTTTGTACTCTGGCGTCAACATGAGAAAATGAGAGAAAGAAAACATAAACGTTTTTTAGAAAAACATCACGGCTGACGGGGCTCAAAAACGCCCTTGAAAATTCAGAAAATGCCCAGAAAATTAATAACGAGGGGAGAAAAAATGCCACGAGTAGTTAGGAGAAGGCTTTTTTTGCATTTCACCCTGTTCACATTTTTTTTTTTTTGAGTTGTCAAATAGTCAGGCGTAAATGCGACTACTGTCCACCGTGGGCCACCGTAGGTGATACGAGACCGGGGGATTGTTTCCAGTGGGCCATAAGATGGAGCACTGTTTGACTAGAAAATCATCGAGTACGCAGCCTGAAACAGTAGAAAATGTTGGCACCGTGCAGCCAGTAGTAGAAGAAAATGCCAATATGATAAAAAAAAAAAACTCAACAATGGTTGGGGACAACGACACCATCCTCTTCTGTAAGGCCTGCTGCTCGGTTCCAGCAGTAGGAGAGACGTTAAAACAGATCGAAGTGGTGCAGATTGAATGTTTATTTGCCAATTTGCAATGTAAATGTATTTTTGTTTGTTTGTTTGTCTGTCTGTCTGTCTGTCTGTCTGCAGGATATCTCGAAAGCCTATGAACGTATTTCCATGGAATTTGGTGGACAGAAGGAAAAACTGATTAGATTTCGGTGGTGATCTGGATCTGGGATTTCCACTATTAGGACGATTATCATTTTTTATCCATAACTATGCAACTAATGGAGACAGAAACTTGATTCCAAATTGGTCAGGAAACCAATGTTATTTAATTTAAGTGATAGAAATTATGTCTTTTGGTGTAACAGAAAATTGGAACATTGTCCAGCGTTGGTGGAGGTTTGCGCTCTCTGAATGCCTTCTAGTTTCATAATTCAATAAAATTGCCCCCAAAAATGCCGACAGAAAAAAAGTGAATTTCTCACGCTGCAGTGGTCTCGTCCTAAATAGCTCAGTCCTCTTTGAAGAGGACTGAACTGCTTTGGTAAAAGCATTACATATTTTTTAACACAGATACCTGAACATGCTGAAATGCCAACTTTTGCTACTGATATTATTTACTTATTGTTAAGTACAAACAGGTGAAATTACTTCTTGAAAGGTATGGATCAGAACATAGAAAAAGCTCAGGAGTTCCTTAAATCAATCTCTCATCAATAGCTGCAGGTTTACCTCAATTAGAAGAGAAAAGGGTTACTCAACAACATATGCTTTGATAGTAATTTCAGCCTTGTTTTGCTCATATTCAGAAGGCTTTCACTGCTACTTGTGATTGAGCATCTCTACACTTACAAGCCCATTCAAATATATTTCTGTAAAAGGCAGCGTTGAGACTCTGAGTGGGCATAAGGAATCTCCTCAGCCGCTGCTTACAAAGTAAAACACATCTCACCAAATATTAGTCATGTCCTTTTTAAACATCACTTTGATAGTTTCTGATTTGCAGACAGAGGCAGTTCCACAAACTGATACCAGAGAGGCAAAATGAGCTTAAAGGTTTGAAACCCACTGAACTGGTAGCCTCTGTCATATGAACTGAGGCTAAGAAGCGGATCAGAAATCAACCGCCCCATCCATAACTCAAGCACATCATTAATTAGCCTCACGCAGGCTTATTATACTGAATTAGTGCCTCTACAGCCCCGGTGGCACATTCACACGTCTCCTCTATGCGTTAACGGTGACAAATACCCTCTCAGCCCAGGTCAGACCCCCCGACCATCATTCTTCTTCAGGAGACGGCTGGCAGATGCTTTCAGCAAGACTGGGGTTTCTCAGCGCGCCCCCAAGAGGTAGAAGTAGAGAAAAGCAGACTGACAAGGGCGGTCGTTTCTGCTGGTTGGAAAGGCTGAAGGAGGGTTGCTGGTTCAATCCCCGCTGACAACGGCCAATATTACTGAACTGAATCTGAGCAAGCGCACTTGAAATATGTCATCGTAGTTATATTTGTCCCGGTCAAAGATAAATGCAGAACATATTAAACTGGGGCAGAGTGTCCCAGCTCTCTCATACACATTACTGTCATGTAGGGCTTCACGTCTGAGTACTTACCTATAGTAACATTCTGAATAATGACAATACTAATATTAAAAACAATTATACTACTAACAGAGAGACTGAGACGGAGTTTCTTTCCTCAGGCCATCAGGACTGTGAACTCTGACCTCACCAGGGCTCCCACCAAGACACACACACTGCCCCTCTTATGCACACACACACACACACACACACTTAGGTAATGACTACACATAATTTATAGTATATTACATTCATACGATTTCCCTTACCATTTCCAAAGTGCTCTTACTGTATATATTGTGTTGTTTTTTTTATATAAGAGCTCTTACTGTAATTACTGTAATACTGTAAATATTGTGTTGTTTTTTTACTGTAAATACTGTGTACTGTTGCCCTTTTGCACATTCCCGTTGAGCATTGCCACTTTTCATTTCACTACACACCCCGTGTGTGTATGTGACAAATAAAGTTCTTGAATCTTGAATCTTGAATCTACTAACATTACTAGTACTTCTACTACTACAAATAATAACAATAATGTTAATAGCAGTTTGATCGACTTGAGATGATTAATGATCATAAATAGGAGACGAGCAGGTGATAGACAGAGACAGACAGACAGACAGACAGACGGGTTAGCAGACGGATAAAAACAAAGTTAGGCAGGCAGGCAGAGACAGACAAGCAGACAGAAGGACAGAAGGACGGCAGACAGCTGAAGCCTTGCTGCTCTGACATCTGGGAAGCCAGTTATTTGCAACAACGCACATTGATGAAAGGGGTATTTAAAAAAAAAGTTTAAAGAGAGAAACTAGATAAAGTAAAAGCACTCTTTCATATGAAATCAAGAGTTTAGGGGGCAGAGTTCAGCCATAAGTGGCGCTGCTACAACACGGAGGGAAAAAAAAAAATTAATTTCACATTCTTTAATTTTCGGAATAAAATGGCCAGCCATTTCGGGTCGAATAATTGTTTGAACCAATGATTTTATCATTAATCCGACAGCGGCCCCCGAGAGCTGGGGGTCACACCGGAGGTTGATTAGGTACGAGGCTGCACAAAGAGCCCTCCAGTCGATGCCATTGAAAAGGAGCAAGTCATTTAGATTGTGAATTGGTCCCGGGGCTGCGAGGCTCGCTCCATTACAGGCCATTTTCAATTTCAGCCTCACAATAAACATCAAGCCGGGCCAAGGAAATTACAGCATCTTGGAGATGTAGCCGAGCAGATAGGTGGGGTACGGACAAGATGACACGACTGGAAAGAGGGTGGGGGGTGTGAAGAAAGGGGTGGTGGGGGGGGAGAGAAGGGGAAGAGTAAAGAGAGATTATCCAAAGGAAAATGCGGAGGAGAGACATATGGGCATGTATAAACACTCAAAAACACCAAATAATACTCAGGGAAGTAATCTAGACCCAAAGCAATGCCAGCGCCGAATATACGAGGATGAACGATGGAGAATTGATCGATCACCAGGCATCTCACTTGCTAAATATCAAACAGTCCCACTGTGACGGTACAAGTCTGATTAATGTGGGACTTATAAGCAACACATGTAACAAGGTAGAAATCAATATGATACTCTAAACCTTTCTATTCCATAACACTACATACTCCTTTTGCAGAAATCATTGCTTCAAGTTCTTGAGTCACGTATCTCTGGAATATAGATCATCCAGTCTGTCAACGTGTGGTCATTCTCCCACCCAAAGACTCTTACCAAGGGATCTTGCCAACATCAATCTAAGTACCGTAATTGGTTTTAATTTTGCTTTGCTCATTTGTAAAAATGGGCCTTGCAGTTTTCAAACGGTGGATATGTTATTTTGGAACAAAAGACTTTTAATTACACACGAAACAGATGGGAACAAATAACTCCATAACCATCCATTGCTTCACAAACAACTCATGAATGCAACTTGAAATGCAGGTTGTTTACACCCCCAAGTTCTTCCATGCACCATTCATCGCTGGTATTATTGCATTAAAAACCAATTTGGTTTGTGCTTAGATCAATGGATATAATTTCACAGCTTTCCGTAACAACGGTTTGTTTACTGAAGGCAGATGTGAAAATCCATACAAGGCTTAAATTAATAGGAAAATGCACTATTTCATTATAACACTTTGTATTATCAAGAAATGTCCAGTCAACATTTTTCATTGTGTTTTATCAGATACTCATTGTAAAGAGCTCCAACTGATCCCCAGTCTGTGAAAGCTGAGCATGTCAAACATCAGGTCTTTCAGTGTGTGAGGTTGAGTGAGTTTGTGCAAGGAGAATAATAACACCTTGTTTATACAACACATCCACAAAACTATTAACACATAAATGACACAACATCGGATGTCATTTAGTTAGCTCTACATCACCTCTCCCTGACAACTGAACGGGGTCTGTTTCCAAAAAGAGCAATAAAATGATCAAATCAAATTCCTCTCAACAGCTTGTGCAACATAATCCAAGTGTTTTGTAGCCAAAACGCTTTGCACAGCGGGTCCAAAAGAGGGAACAAAGAAATGGACTGATTCTGATACAACTCGGCAGCCAACAGACGTGTTTGGTGGTTGTATGAACTTCATTGGATCTTTTGACGGAAATGAGAATGAGTAGATAATGACTGAATTTTCATTGTGGTGGGATCCTTAGTAAGACATCAGACAGTCACAATAATTTATTTACCTCAGCAGTGTTATAATGTTGGTTTGTGCAAAAAATGAGTAATTTCTACTCCCATATATTAATAGAAGGAAGGTATTATTTCATATGGGGCTATAGGAGTATGGAAGAGGAGCAGCTAAACAAAAACCAAGGTGACAAACCCTCTCTGTGTCCGTATTAAGAACATTAAGCAACGGCGTTTTCTCCCCATCTGCGGCAGAAAATCAATGGTCGCGGCCCGCGAGGACAGCCGGAGGCTAATTTTACCCTGCATTTTCTCTGGCGGCTAATCCCGCGGCCAGGAGCTAAACCAGGGAGAGCAAGACGAGGAAGAGGAGCAGAGAAGAAAAGGAAGGGAGATCTCGCTCCCTAAATGAATATTATCAGCATGAAAACAAAGTGACTACCTGAACAAAGTCTATTTTACAGAACCACTTCAATAGATTTCACCCCTATCTCTCTCTCTCTCTCTCTCTCTCTCTCTCTCTCTCTCTCTCTCTGTGTGTGTGTGAGGTGACTGGGGGACAGAATCGCTTAAACACACACACACACACACACACACACACACACACACACACACACACACAATAGGGCAGATACAAGCAGACACCCAGATACACATATGCAGACAGTTGTAATGGGAGAAAACTCGATCAAGGAGCTCCTTGACAAAAGCAATTTGAGGACCAAAGAGAAGCCTGCCCATGTGTTCCACCTGTTTGTGTTTCTCGGGGCAGCGGTTCACAACGGCGCCCCAGCAGATGAAGAAAAATGAGGAAAGCCACGCATTGCATCCATTACTCCCGACATTTATCAAACTGTGCACAATGGGTTGACTGCATGAGGCATCAGTATAGTATAGTATAGTAGTACTGTAAAAAAAAAAAAAAAATAAATAAATAAAGGAAAGATCTTCGCATTTTACATTTTGTGCCACTGGGTCGAATTTTCCAGGAAATCTGCTGGACTGCTTTACGGCACAAACAGGAAGAGGGCGCTGTTCTTCCAGAGCAAACTGAGATAAAGCTTTCAGAGTTTCTCTAAATGAAAGATGGTGGAAGGAGGCCGATGGAAAAATCACTTCCAACATGTTTATCCTCTTCAGTAAAGACAAAGACACCAGAGAGGTGGGGGGGTACAAGTAGCCACACCCTCTTTGTGACAGGAAACAATGACAACGGGGGTTCACTTGGTTCATATTGGTGTGAGATAGATGCTACCAATCGTCTCCACCATGGTCCCATTTGTTTACGGTAATTATCCCAAGGTATCACACAATTTGACAATGATAGATTGATATTAAAATGTTACATGAAGCACCTGTAATAAATGATTGCATTGAAAGCTGTGCTGTATTCTTCATTTATAATCCTCTAACTTCCACGCCAGCTAAACGCTTTGATGGGAATATAAAATTTATAAAAACATTTAATGTTTTTTTCTTGGTGCAAGTGTAGCACTCCAGTGTGTGAGAGAATGCATGGTCCTGTGTGTGTGTGTGTGTGTGTGTGTGTGTGTGTGTGTGTAAAACCTATAGCTCCAGTGGGACTCGCAGAGAGAGAGAGCGAGAGAGAGAGAGAGAGAGAGAGAGAGGAGCGGTGCTGTTTTAGTCATTAAGGAAATGAAGTGAGGGGTGAAATCTACTGAGGGAGATAGACCTCTATAGAGTCATGGTACATGCCCTATCACAGCAGGCACACCACACACAAACACACACACACACACACACACACACACACACACACCACATCTTTCTGCTCTGCTACTGATCCACTCTGCACCATTGGATCGGGGAACAACACACACCCAACTGAAGCATTGTAAGAGGGAGTGTGTGTGATTTTGTGCGTATATGCATGGGTGGATGTTTGTACATGGACGTGTGTCAAGTGCACAGCTCTAGCGAGGCCAGAGGATGACTACACACACACACACACACACACAAATGCGCACGCACTCACACTAACACAGGTTCCTTCACACTCAGGTTCATTGACTCCCATTCTTTCCAGTTCTGGCTCTGTGTAGAATAGAAATTCAACAGTGGTGGAATAAGAGCTGACCAGGGATCCAATTTTGATCACGTCATTTTTAAACTTTTATTTATGAAAGGAACTTCAACTGAGCATGCTTACTCTGTTCCAGCAACACCCTACTTCACCTTCACACTGGGAGCTGCCCAGTACAACCACAGCCTTCTACTGGTGCCCACTGAGCAGCTCCACTGAAGCAGTTGGCCTTGCTCAAGCGCACCTTGACAGTAGATGAGGGAGGCGAGAGCATCCCGTCATGCACCCACTTTTTCCCAACCTGACCGGGGGAGAAATGTAATGAAGAAATCTATTATATCTAAAAAAAAAAATTAAAAAAAGAAAGTCACATCAGGAGCAATGTTCCCTCTAATAGTTTGGTGACCAAGAAGACAAATATCTTGTTAGTCATCAGTCACATTTCTCCTGGCTTTGGAGGTTTTGGTGAGAAATGATATTAGATGCGGGGACTTTACCATATTGGGTTCAGTGATTCAACTTGTCACAGGATGAGACATGACAGATAGGAGGGTATGTAACATAGCACATGAACTCAATGTTGTTACTACACAGTGTGTGGCCTGTAAGCCTGCTAAAGCCACCCGGGCACCCAGCAAAATCACTACTATAGGTCAATGGCGCCTCACACATGAAGCCTCACAGCCAATCTTCACATTTATGGGCATCTAAAACCCCTGAAGACCCTCGGCTGCCTCACACACACACACACACACACACCCTTTATCAGGGGGATGATAGGGAGAGGTAGTGAAAGAGAGAGGGAAAGGGGAGAGGGAAAGAGACAAAGAGAGGGAGGAGGACCGAGGGCAAGAGAGGGTAAAATGAAGGTAGGATAGAGAGAGGATGAGCGAGACAGGAGAAAGGAGGGTAGACGCCTCTTCCACATCACTGCCTTCAATTTAGCACAGGTGGTAAAGTTAGCAGATAACACTGATAGTTTCGCCAAGGCTCCGCATGAGGAATGATACACAACACACACACACACACACACACCCGGAGCTCTACCTCCGGTATGAAATGAAGGTGGTGAGGTGATGGAGGTGTAGAGATGGATGGAGAGATAGTGGGAAAGGAGGACAAAAGAGACAAAAGAGGGGAAAAAGGAGGAGGGGCGTTAGAGTGAAGCCATGAGAATATGGTTATTTCCCTTGAGGAGGGATCTGTCTGTGTGTGTGTGTGTGTGTGTGTGTGTGTGTGTGTGTGTGTGTGTGTTTGTGTGTGTGTGTCAATCACATAGAACTGTGATAGTGTATTAACCTCTCCGGCCCATAGGTCGTCTCAGCACCACAGGTTAGGGCCCGCAGGTAATTGATGAAGTCCGAGGTGCCGAGGCGACCACATGTCAACGCCACTGTAACGCTCATTGGCAGCCGCTTCACTCAAGTGCACCGGTAGTCGTCGCAGAAGACCTCCCATCATGCATCACCAGGGACCACCACATCAAAAAACAAACAATCCTGGACCGGTTCGCTAAAGGAAGTCACTCGCATTCCCATGAGTTCATGGGAGATTGGCTCGTTGATCAATTTAACTGTTAAGTCATTAGAACGGGCACCAGAATCATCCGCGTGTCCCCGGTGGATCATTTGCTTCAGCGCTCCATGCTAACATGCTAGCACGTTATTCTGATATTTCATATTTTGAGTCATTTTTACAATTCTGCTACACAAAATGGTTTTCATGTTCTCATTTTCTCACTTTTGCAGTAACGCTAATGACCTACTATCACTCAACATAGTGCATGCTAAAGTGTTAGCATGGCGCACCGGTAGCGAAAGATCTACGAGGGACACATGGATGATCTCCCAAAAACAAAGTATTCTCATCAGTGTCAGATCGTAGTTGTATGTTGAACCCATCTCTCACTGCCCCTCCCCCCCCTCCCCCTACCCACCCCCATGGCTCTACACTGAAGAGGCTGTAACTGCATTGTCCACCACCTCCAGCTCCTCCGGCTCCTCTGACGTGTCTCCCACTTTGTAGCGACACACTATTAAACTCATCTGTTCTTCCCTGCGAGAGGAAATGTCGTACAACAATAACCGTGATGGCAGAGCGGCCAGCGCTTCTCTCACGGCGTCTTGGAAAAACAAACCGAAGTAAAAGGGTGAGTCTCCTCCCAGGTCCTCAACGTTTCCCTCACCCTCATTAGCGGTAAATCAAAGCCTCGGAGGAGACGGAAGAAACACTATCCGCATCACAATATCTCTTTTGTTTAAGGGCTCTCTATCTTCCGTTGAGGTGCGATCAAAGCGGTTTAATGAGGAGCAGAAGATAAATGAGGAACGGCAAAAAACCTTAACGAGGGGAAGAGAAACCAAGACGAACCCGCTCTGTTGTCGATATGCTCAATATATTCATTTTTCGTGAGTGTGTGCGCGTCTCTCTGTGGGTGACAAAGGGATGTGTGTGTGTGTGTGTGTGTGTGTTTTCGTGTGAATGGTGGTAATGGGCAGTGCAGCTGGCCTGTGCTCAGCTTAAATACTGCCTGATTGTTTTAGCTCATCCTGGGTTTGATGATGGAGATGGTGTTGTTTTTCGAACAAATATATAGCACAGCATGCACACATCTGTGGGCCACTAACAGGTGTGGGAGAGACAAGTGGAGAGATGGTGTGTGTGGGAGTGTGTGTGTGTGTGTGTGTGTGTGTTGGGGGGTTAGTGAGTGAGAGAGGGAGAGATTTGGAAACTTGCCCAGCACCCACTAGAAGCCAAATTAGAAGGAAAATCAAAGCCTTTTTCCTGTCCACTTGAAGATGATAGCGCTGTTAGTGTGTGTGTGTGTGTGTGTGTGTGTGTGTGTGTGTGTGTGTGTGAGAGAGAGAGGGAGAGAGAGAGATACAAGGTGAATCTGCACCATGTCAACTGTGTTTAGATCGGCTGAATACAATTCAGAGGAAACACAATCAGATCTTTGAATTAGGGTGGTACATTTGGGTTTACACTCAATATGAATCCTCATAACAGTTACCAGTAGTACCAGTAGTAGTTACCAGTAGTACCAGTAGTAGTTACCAGTAGTACCAGTAGTAGTTACCAATAAGTCCAGGGAATTTCGCTGCAATGTCAAATTTCATTATTTTCCCTCTGCGGTTGAAACATCTTTTACTAATCTGGCAGAAAAGACGTCAGCTAAAACTTTGCAGCAGATTGTTGCAGATACAAGTTGCAAGTCACTGTTCAGTTTTCCTAATAACTGAAGTGTCACTGACCTGATGCAGATAAGACAATCCTGCAAACAGTGTCATTAAGTCATCACAAATGGACGACTGGATGGAAACTTGTCCACCATTGTACTTTACCGAAGTACTCATCCAGCCGAATAATACATTGATCAGACTAATTTACTCCCATTCATATTTTCAGATCCTATTGATTCCATTGAGTATTTGCCCTCCATTCTGTTTCATTCATTCACAGACTGAGTTGGGGACTGTTCAATGAAGTAGGTGTCATCTCTCTCTCTCTGTGTCTCTGAATGTGTGTGTCTGTGTGTGCATGTGCACCGTAAAAACACAACACTTAAAACTGTTTAGCTGATTATCATTTTTTTTTGACAAAGAAATGTGAATTTGTGACTTTTGACTGATAAAAGTGAGTCGAGCAAACAGATTCCCTTACACGTTGATTATCAGGGTGCGCTGGATAACACGCATGCTCACTGCAATGCATGTTGCCTCCATGTTTGACCCATGCTGTAAAAGGTGGCCCCCCTACGACCTCATGAAGTGACTGGAGCAGCACAATTCACCAGTAAAGGTAAGTCGTTTTTTATGGGTGTTTTCATTTTCCACGACCACACAGAACCACAATATGAAAGTTTGCATTTAACGTCACCCAAAAACTCTCCTTCCCTTGTATTTCTCTTCCTCCCCCACCTCCCCATACATCCATCCATCCGTCCATCCATCCATCCATCCATCCATCCACTCCTCCATTGGCAGGCCCATCCTCAGAGGCAGGCGTCTCTCACAATACAGAGCAGATTACTCGCGGAGCCCCGAGCTGTCGCGACGCCACAGCGGAGGACGGCGAGCTTCAGCCGCCGCCGTTCGAAACTAAGGCGTTTTAATTTCTTACTTTTTATCGTATCCATGCAGACCACTTTCAAACTAGTTCCCTCTCGCCCAGTTCCACTTCCAAGCCGCTCCCAAATCACCTCTCCCTCCCCCAAAATCTTCACGGCCCAACAGTCCCCGGATGACCTCTCCCCAGAATCTGGCTAGAGCTCCAATCTTGGCTTGATGGGGTGCGTGGAATTAAAAACCAGGCAATTACAGTGAAAAAATTGAAATCTTGTGTTTTGTATGGGAGTGGTGTGCCGAGGGGGGGAGGGGATTAGGCTAAAGCCGGAGTGGCGGATGAATGGTGAACGGACGGAAGGGTCCCTAAAAGACGCCACTTGTTATTAGAGTGTGTAAACACTGCCAAGCTGCTGAGAAGCTGGTAAAAACACATCGGACATAAAGACACTGCCTGTGGACACGTCGTATTATCCCTCAGTACATTAACTGGCTGCTAAATACTTAGCTTGAGGATTCCAGCTCACCAACTCCCCCCCCCCCACCCCCCAATGTATCTCACCCTCCGTAATCTTTACTAGACAATGAGAGAGAGAGTTAGAGAGAGGGAAAGAGATAGAAAGAGAGAAAGAGAGCGAGCCACAGAGATCTATACAGTAGTAAGTCCATTAGGAGTGTTGGGTTTATCTCTATCTAACACTGTGGGCTAGACACTGATCTTAACCCACATGGGATGAGAGTTTATTAGTGGAAAGCAAATACGTAATATATATATTTATTATCGACACTTGAAAATCACTTTCAGAAAGATGTAGGCAGAGAATAGGACTTTAAAGAAAGGGACCACCGATGGGACCCTGGGAGCTGAACGATGGACGTTGAAAGCACAGCCACTAGGATTTATTTACACCGAACTACTGTACTACAGATGTAGAACGAAACCAGACAGAACTTAACTCAAACGAGACGTGCATCCCACCCACCCAAAATACACTCCAGTGGTGGCAGAGGAGCAGAGACTTTGCCAAACAGTACCTTGGCTTTCCTGCCACCAATATACTGAGAGGTTTTCCACTGAGGGGTAAAAGAGAGTACATATACTTATTGTCCTTCACAAGAACTAGGCTCAAAAATAGTTAGCTTAAATAATAAAAATAGTTATGTTGTGCTTTCCCCCCTTTCTTTCATATTTCAGATGGACCTGTTCTGGTATAACAAGTGTTGATTGTATTTGACTCTTAAATTCAGCTCTTAATTTCAAATTTCTAAAAAGCATTTCAAAAAGTAACTGATTATTTCAACCAATCACAGGCTCAGGTGTGCCAGGACGGGGCTAATCAGCTGTGTCTGTTTTTTTGAGCGGTAGAAATCAGCTGTCACTCCAACTTTTACCTTGTAAACCAATGATTTACTGGCAAGGCTTATTTGAAAATGTTCATATTTTGTCTGAGGTCAGTGGTGGAGGGCTTTAATATGAGAAATGTATTAAAAATAAAATGCTTAAATGACAAAAATCTTCTTCTATACAGCATCTGTCTCAATGAATTGATTTTAACGTTTTTCTTTCCAGAGTAGTGACCCTGTTCAATTACTTTACTACAATTACTTTAACCGCATGAAGGTTGACTATCTTTGTGTACCAGTTAAAATGACACACACATTGAAATTGAACACGTTATGTGTGGTAATTTACTAAACACAACAGACGTGACAGAGACAATCATGAAAATTGAACTTTTCTTTTATAGGTTCAATGAGGTAAGACGTGCCTTTAGCTTGTACGACTGGCATCAACAATGATTGAAAAATAGAATTAGTTTTTTAATTCACATGTGCTATAGCCCTCGACACTTCAATCAATATTTCTGAACATGAAAGAACCGCCGAAGGTGTGAACCAGAGAACCAAGAGTAATCTGCATTGTCGTTTGCTCCGTTGAAGATGAAAAGGTGAACTTTGTCGATGAACTGGAGCTTTTCCACCCAAATGATCTTTATGTCAGTCATTTCTGAACCAGAGATAAAATGTACACCCATTCCCAGATGATCACCCAGGTCGCCCTCCACATCATGTTTCCCTTCTTCATGTGAGGTTTTCAGCATGTTTTTATCAAGTCATGCCAGAAAAACATGAACTGTATCTCCTTGGTGCGTATGAAAACATGACAACAAGAAGACATAAAACACAAATTCGCAGTTGAACTTGAAGCCTGCTTAATCGTTATGGCGCTGCTAAATCATCATGAGTGGCTTTGATTCAGTAACAATATGGCATCGGGGCTCCTGAACGCCACACGTTCAGTCGTAACCCCGTTGGTAGTATGAGCTCTCTGCTCTGCTCCTGAACTACACAGCCATTATGCTTCATTATTTCAACACTTCCATGATACACTGTAATTTCATCTTTCTCAGTCCATGCAGTGTGTCAGAGAGCATCATTACTATAGTAAAATAAAAAGTAAGTCTATATTATTCTTAATATATTGCAACCTATATTCTTTATGTCATTACATCTCTCCCTCGCTCGCTCTCTCTCTCTCTCTCTGGTGAATGAAACCATCTGCACTGTAAGATTACGCCTGTAATTATACAGCCAACAGCACATGCATTGTCTCTATATGTCACAAACACACACACACACACACACACACACACACACACAGACAGACACGCGCAGGGTGCCTGGCCCTGGAAGGCCATTATAGTGAACCACGTGAGCGGCTCCTATTCATAGCTCTCTATTGTTCAGACCAATGTAAGTAGGGGAGCCTTCAGACTGTAATCACCTGCACACACACACACACACACACACACACACACACACACACACACACACACATTGATGTGGAAATGAGAAGAAGGAGAAAGTGAGAAAATAAATATTAAGATAGAAAACTCTCCCTTTGTGTGTGTGTGTGTGTGTGTGTGTGTGTGTGTGTGTGTGTGTGTTATGCATGTTTGAATGGTACTCAAACTAGCAAGTCTAATTCCTTCATCACTGTGATCCAAAAGTGGAAGTCACAACAAAAACCTTTACTGATGGTGTGTGTGCATGTTTCTGCATGCAGATACAGTATCTCTGTGTATGTATATATATGCCAAGGGGTGGGTGGGGGACGCGCTCAAATAATATAGAAGTGCATTTGAGCAAGGCACTCAACCTCCAACAGTGGAGCTGATCAGTGGCCAGCAGTAGAAGACTGGTACATTACATCACTACTAGGATGAACTACTGAGTGAAATCAGCTGGTGTAGTATTTGGTTGCAGACTCTCGGCACATGGTTGCCCAGCCCTGCCTATAGACTGACAACAGAGGGAGGGCTAAGACAGGATACACAGGCACACACAATCTAAAGAGGATGTATAGGAGATATCAAACACACACACACACACACACACACACACTGAGCCATTAACATGGTACTATAGCGCATACATATCCCTCTAAGGAAATAGGGAAATGTGTGTGTACACATTTGCAGAGTACCTGCACGTTTCAGAAAGCCAAATTTAAGACTTTTTAAGACCGTTTTAATGCTACTGGAATTGGGTTTAAGGCCAATTTAAAAAACAAAAATGAAGAAACATTGCTGGCGAAACCAGCCTGTTTCTGAAACTGAAATTATAAATATAAATGTATTAAAAAAAAAAGGACGCCAGGAAATGAATTGCTGTGCTACAAATCCTGTTCTGTGTTAATCCAGGAGGACATTCAACAGAAAGAAACCTGACTAATAATAACTGTATTTGAGACATTTTAATACTTTTAAAGCCTTAAATTTATCATTTCTTTTAAGATTTTTTAAGTACCCGTGGATACCCTGATGTGTGCGTGTTGTTTGTACACACGTGTGCAATTTAGAAAGTACCTTGCGTGTTTCATAAGAATAGGGCCACCCAACCTACACTAATAGGTCAATATTCACTGGAATACACCCTCAGCGGTCCCTGCCACCTACTGTGTCTACTGTCAACACTGTGAAATATGATTTTTAATTTTCAGGGAGGACAGGAGAGTTTTATCAGAACAAATACAGAGAGCAGACTGTAATGTAAACGGAGGGTGTTGAAACAGTGAGAGGGTCCGCCTTAAACGGAGCAGTTTGCATTATCTACGCCGGGCCTGTTGTCGGGAACTCAAACATCAACAGCGCAAAGCATCATGGGACGGCAGGGTGGCCTGTTGGTTAGACAAGAGTTTGAGACGCAGAAAGATCACAGGTTTCCTCTACATTCATTCATTCAGCATTGATTCCCAAAATATGACCATTATAAAAATCGTCGCCATTCATTCATTTTTTTAGGCTTGCCAGAAGGGCCTTGTTGAACTGCCAGACCACCTTTCTGACCTCTCGGACTCGTCTCGGTCTTAGCCACTATTGATGTTGATGTTATTGGCCACACTGTTTGATTGACAGGTGACCTCTGGGAAGTGCAGTGCAGAAACACCACCGCTTGGATCACGAGGATGTGAAGGATTACCACTTTAAATTGTAGTTGAGAGCAGTAGCGTAGCAAAGAAATCTTAGGTGGGTGGGCCTACATAAAATTGTCTGGACTGAATTTTTGGGGATTCATCATTCCAGGGGGAAGTTTAAATTAATTAACTACGACAAAACAGAAAAACAGGCCGAGAGAGAGAGAGAGAGAGAGAGAGAGAGAGAGAGAGAGAGGTGTGTGATTCACATATGAGTGAATCTGAGTGGGTATTGGGTAATTTTACTGGAGCAAAATTGGCCCGTGCCCACCCCTGCCTACGCACCTGGTTGAGCGCTGTTATTGGTGATGTGATTTTATTATTTGCCAGGATGCTCACAGCTGGCAGGCGTGTAACTAACGCTTAACTAGTTATCGCTTGTTTAAAACACCTTCCACTTTCCAGCGGTCCGTCCCTCCCCGACACGTTTTTATTAGTTCAGTGTGGTACTCATTAGAAAAACATACAGGTAGCGTAACCTCCCCGCCCTCTCTCTCTCTCTCTCTCTCTCTCTCTCTTCCCTCCCTTTCGGTGTAGGGCTGTGGGAGGCAGCAGAGCGAGGTGGGCTGTTTTTCTGTTTTTTGGGGGGGTTTTTTACAAGCAGAAAATTGTTTTGTGGCGTTTCACGGCTGACAGGTTATGGTAATCCTGGAGAAGCACCGGTCTGGAAACTAATGAACTGAGAGAGAGAGAGAGAGAGAGAGAGAGAGAGAGAGAGAAAGAGAGAGAGAAAGAGAGAGAGAGCATTAACATAGTGTTGGAAATCAACTCGCTGCAGTATTGGGAGCAGGGCTGTTCTTGTATCACCCATGCTTCATTTTAATCACACCTGCAGAAGGAGCTCGTGCTGTGTCCTAATAAAGTGCATTCAGCCCTGAGATGACGGGTTACTTTGATCAATCGCTTCACCGACTGATTGATTGGCATTTGAGCTTGATGTGAGGAACACTGTCAGGGGAATGAATTGGATTGGTGCAGGTCAGAAAGGCACCACAGGTGAAAATGACGCTTTTGGCTGGATTGGTGAATTTTGAGATAATGATGATTTTGTTTCTAACTACTGTAGCATCATGAAATATACAAAACAATCAAAACAACAACAGGTCAGGAACACCAAACACAACATTAACTAAAACAAAAACAAAAAATCATATTATAGAAAATAGCTGGTTTA
>JAXDDX010000064.1:2102500-2270000 GCA_034670405.1 Hoplostethus atlanticus | reverse complement strand
ACCATTAACTAAGATATAAATGGAAAAGAAAAAAAAAAAAAAAAAAACGACGACGGAAGCGTGTGATGCTGTGAGATGTGTGTCTCGGTGTTATCTCCACAGTGGGAGTTCATTTCTACCAGCCGAAGCGTTGCCTTAACCTTTTGGCTGAGCGACGATGTTAGTAAGATATAGCAGATGACACCGCTCTCCACACTCTTCTCCAAAGGTCTCTCTCTCCTCCGTCGTCTGGTATCACAAATTATTCCAGATTTTTCCTCTCGGTACTAATCAGGGATGTGACGCTGCCAGAGGTGAGTAGCGAAGAGAAGATTCGTGATTATTTTTTATTTTTTTCCCCCCATGCAACGGTGAGACCTGTTAGTGTAAAATCAAGCCTCTCTCCCACCCCACATCCCTTTAATTGGATGAAATGATAGCTTTCTGTCAATACGGCCTTAAAAACGCTTGGCACTGTCGCTATTTTTCTCTCCCCCCACCCCCCTTTCTCTCTCTCTCTCTCTCTCTCTTTCTTTTTTCCTTTATTCAATCAAATCATGGTCAGAGCGGATCTCCACAGAGGCCATACTGTAGCCAAGTCTTTGTGTTTCAGCATTAAGAAATTAGGATGGAGACTTCACTAGAGAGAGAGAGAGAGAGAGAGAGAGAGAGGGAGGATAGGTCTCATTAGTCCATAGATCACAAAGAGGAAGATTATCAGTCTGCACACAACAGTTAGAGATTTAAATGACATTAAAGAACATTAAATGGAGCGGCTGTCATTTTGATATGCTACCTCTATCTGTGGAAGAGACAAAATCCAGATTGGAGCTTTCACCTTTATAATATCACACTTGTGATATGTGATACCGGCATTGCGGTGCAAAACTACAGTCGCACGATAGCTGCCTTTTGTTGTAAAATATGAAACACATATTCTATCTTAACATTTTGTTTTTTTTAATTAAGTCTCACTCAAGTATCACTGCAACGTTATATTGTATATTATATTATTATATTATATTGTAAAATGTAAAATACAATTTCCAAATAGCAATTCATGTTCAACTAAATAATTAGTTCTGATGGAAATAAATATTACATTGAAAATAATATTATTTATTATTATTTAAATAATACAATAAAAACATATTTTTTTAAATGAGATTTTATCTTTTAACTTTTTATTTTTTAAATATGTAAAGAGATTTAAAAGACAATCTAACAAGATGCTTTTACAGGAATGAGAATTCCTGTCTTTCAGATTGCGGAGGGCCGTTGGTCATTGAAGATAACTGGAAATCTGTGTGTGTGTGTGTGTGTGTGTGTGTGTGTGTGTGTGTGTGTGTGTGTGTGTGAGAGAGAGAGAGAGGGAGAAATATTTTTGCACGTGTTTGTTTTTGTATGCACACATGTGGACGCATGTGTGCATACGTATCCTCTGTATTTGTCAACCAAACAAATTCATATGACAATATGCAGGTGTATTGAAGCCGTGCTCTTCCTCTCTACATATCATTTCAAACATTTTTTTCCTCCGTCTGTTTTAGGCCACAATCATCTGTCATTTCAGGAAACCTTTTACATATTGTTGTTGAGAAATCTTCCATTATCCAAGCTGTCTGGAGTCTGCAGGGAACAGACCAGCAGGGGATACACACACACAAACACACAAACATACAAACACACACATTACAGTCAACTGACACACACACATCTCTCTGGCTGAAAGAAAGGAAGTTAAGGACGGCTGCTCTGAAGCCAAAATGACAGAAACCCTTTTTCATCTCATTTACTAAATAATATTATTTATGGGACAGCAAGGTATTGATGTTGATTTATTGCCTGCGCCAATAAAAACCTGTGTTAATTCCCTATAAAGAAGTGTATAATGGGACAAATGAGGGCGGTATAATGGAGTGTGATTAATCACATTAGAGAGACATGGTGTAGTGGCACGGGCACACACACACACACACACACACACACACACACACACACACACACACACACACACACACACACACACACAGGTTATAATCCAAATCATAACTGTCACATATACTGGATGGCAGTCACTTACTTGACTGGCTGACTGGCTTCAGGAGGCCATTCAATAAAAAAATATCACAAATGAAATTAGCACCTGTGTTAAGGAGATGACATGGATTTACATTGTTGTGTCATACCAAAGAAATGTACAATTTTATAGATGAAATATTTGCACTTGTAATATGTAGGATCATCATGAAAAAGGTTTCTGTAAATATGTAGAAATGAATGTGTTTTTTTTCCCCTACAGGATGAATGAAATGTTTTTTATGTTGTAATGCAAAAGCATGCAGTGTGTGTTTTTAAATCAAGCTGTAATGCCAAATCAAAATCACAAGCAATCCCGCTGCATTGGCTATTCCAAATCAAGCTGCCTTGCGAGTTTTCAAACTTCAAGTCTCATTTTGTGACCTCCCTTTTTCATAAAGTGAATCCTGCAAGGTCTTGGGATCTGATGTTTGAGCGGTGATTGCTTTATTTTAATAATGCGGTCCACATCCCAGCTTGGCTCATGGCAAACAGCTTCACAACATTGCAGAGCAGAGCACCGTGTATGAGTGAAGTCTAGTGTTGTGATGCCATCTATTGGAGCCCCGGCTGCCTCCATAACAGGATGAGACACAGAGCCTCTTCAAAGCAAAAGCCGCCAGAGAGATCCAGAAAAAGCAGCTCCAAAGCCCTCTTACTATTCAAAGGGAAGGGGAAAAATGGTTAAAATAGCCACACAAAACATGGTGAGTAAATAAAATTGATGATGTTTCTTTAAAAGGGATTTAACAAGACTAACATGGATGAATAAAATACAAATGAATATGGTTACACTGAGAAAAAAGCGTAATGGGAATGAAAAATATGACTGAGGCAGTTTGTATTAATTCTGTGCACATTTTCATAAAATGGACGGATGCTGCGGTGTTTATTTCTCATGTTGTAGAGAGAATATTATTTTAGAGGAGAGTGGTATGAGACATACCAGGCTAAAGACATACAACATATAGCCTGGATTCCAGGGGGAAAAAATAATTCAGTCCATTTGAACTGAATGAATAAAACAAGAACAATTGATATTTAAGTCGTTGAAATTATTATCTTTCTTATTCAAATGGTGGCCAACACAAAGTGATCTCCCGCTTTGTGATGCCGGGTCATGAGAAATCACAGCAGTATGTGATTATAGAAGAAAAAAGACTTTACCTTCTGGGGAAAAAAAACACACTCATGGATAGTGGCTGGCTGCACGGTGATGAAAGTCCTGCATCTCTCAGCTAAGGGAAGGTGAACGGTGAACGGTGAACGCTACTGCATTAATTCTACTGTGTCACAGACCTGTTATAAAACATGAAGAGCCCTTCTTTCACACCTTTACACTTATTCTGGCCAGTGATGCTTGCAGCTATGAGCTTGTCCGAGTCTCTTCCAGGAAAATTCACATGCCCATGAAGTGACATAAAATATGCAAACCCTTTTTCAGATACATTTTAGTCCACGAGTGGTGACAGTCTCTCTCTCTTGACTGTAATGGACACACCCTAGGATTCAACCGATATGGGTTTTTGAAGGCCAATACCAATTTTTAGACTGAAGTTAGCTGATATTTTGGCCAATATTCAATATCTTTAAATTTGACCATTTTCATGCACAAAAAATGATAAAAAGTATTCAGTGTTTACCTCCAGTTTGTTTTTGTCAGGGTGGAAAAGCCTCTGAAACAGCATTTAGACCCTATTGACACTAATGAAGGGTTAGCAGCTCTTTAAGGCAGGGTGACCCAGGGGCAGGGACACTCTGGGATACATTAGGCCTTGAAATGAAGAAATAATTTAAAAAAAAATACATAACTGCACAATTATATGATTTCATTAATAAAATATCATTGCAGGTTTTACAGACCGTTTTTATGCCGCTGTGATCGGGGGTCCTCAACTGTGGATTATTTATCAAAAAAAGGCCAATACGGGCCCATATGTCGGTTTCACCCTAACACACACACCTTAAAAACACAAATCATTTTCATTTCATTTTTTTCAGTAACAATCAACCGGTCTAATTCTGCTTTCACACTCCAAGTGGTTTGTTTACAACTGCACATACATTACCTGTTCAAAAAAAAAAAAAAAAATCAGAACAGACTCATATGGCTCTTTGTCTGAGTGGTACAATTTTTCTGGAAGTGTTGCCAGACATGGTTTGTATAGCTGATACCTCTGAATGCCGTATCGGCGCTTTGGTTATAAGAACACTGTTGCATGTGATTATGTTCCTCTGTGTGGTAGAGATAATGAAAACTATCCTCTTGCTCTCTCTCATTCGCTCTTTCCTCTTCTGTCTCTCCCTCGCTCTCTCATCTCTTTATTCGCTTTGGTTTTACTGCAGGGGGCACTGACAGCACATTGCTTGATAGACACACACACACACACACACACACACACACACACACACACACACACATATACATACACATGTGCTTACAAACACACACACACACACACAAAATCACACCAAAAGAAGCACGTTACAGTCAATAGAGGTAGCAGAGCAGGGAGCAGAAATGTCATGCTGATGTGTAATAACCGAGAGGTTCATAAAAGCGTCATAGTTTTGGTTTCCATCTTTCATGCTTCCTCCAGACTGTGTGGGGATGATGCTGCACCACCATGTCACTTTACAGCAAACACATGTCAAATTAAAAATCAGGTAATCTCCCGTGGTTCACTCGGACAGGAGTATCACATCACGGTGCATAAACCGTAGGGAGAAAGCTCAAGTCGACGCTGAGGCCTCTCATATGAAATGTCTATTCAGTAGAGACGAGATTACGCTTTGCAACCTCAGGGATCCAAGACACTCTCATCCACAGAGAGTGAAAATAAGTGCAAACTGCAAAATGAGACAGCGTTTGCGAAACCTGTGATCGCCGGCAGCCTAGTGAAGAAGAAGAGCAACACACACCAAGATCAATTAAGAACCAGTTAAAGATTCGATGTAAAGCAGCTGTTGATTCGTCTTGATACGAACGAGGAGAGCGTTAGCCTTACAAAGCTTGGAGACACCACAGGTTACATCTTTGCTTTTCACACCACATTTGAAAATGATTAGTTATTTTTTCTGAATCGTGAAAGCTGGATCTTCATGTCAACGCTTATAGATGTTTTCAACCTTTTGATCCTCAGTTTATGAGATGCTTTTGCTTCCTGTGTTTTGGTCATATTCTTTGAATGATCAAATCAGGCATGAAGTCAAAGAACATTCATAACTGAGGCTCTATTTATGGCATCCAATTCAGCGGGATGAAGAGGGGAAGGCTCTCCTCATCCTCTCTATCCAGAAAGAGATGGCCTCTGCAACATGGGCTGTTCATGGAACAAGGTAAATAAAAGGAGTGTGTGTACATAAGAGCTTGCGTACAAGCTGTGTGTGTGTGTGTGTGTGTGTGTGTGTGTGTGTGTGTGTGAAAATGTGCAAGTTTTTCACTTCAATTGTCTGTGGCATCCCAGCTCAAGGTTAAACGATGAATAGCCCATATGAGGCTTCTTCCTGAGGTCCCACTGCTAGCCAATCGCAAAGCATCTCTGCTGACCTTGTCAACAAGGCTGCTGCGCTCGCCAAGGCCCCTTCACACACGTCCCCATCCCTATCAAGTACGGCACATAATCCACATCTTGTGCCTCTTATAGACCTCTGTCTTTGCTGAATGTGGATATCAAAATTTTGGCTAAAGCTTTAGCAACCCGTCTTGAAGAGATACTTCCAGTTATTATATCGGAGGAACAGAACAGTTTCATTAAAGGGCGTCAATTATTTTTTAACGTTCGCACACTCTTCAATGTGATTTACTCCAAACATCCCTCTCTAACCCCTGAAGTTGTGATTTCACTCGATGCTGAGAAAGCGTTCGATCGGGTTGAATGGAATTATCTTTTTGCCGTACTTCAAAAGTTTGGATTTGGGAACAGATTTATATCCTGGATTCAACTTCTTTACACCTGTCCCCAGGCCAGCGTCCACACCAATGACACTCGATACAGCTATTTTACTTTGTCACGGGGTACTAGACAGGGATGTCCTCTTTCACCTTTGCTTTTCGCTCTGGCCATTGAACCTCTATCAATTGCACTAAGATCTTCCTCTCTTTTCCATGGAGTCTCCCGTGCTAGGTGTCGAATTGAAATTGTCGCTTTATGCGGATGACCTGCTTCTATATGTATCAAATCCACTGACTAGCATCAAACAATCCGATATCCCTTTCAAACTCAGTTTGTCAGGGTTTAAATAACTAGGGATCAATGTGACCCGTACTTTACCTTCTCTCTACTCTGCTAATTTCTCTCCCTTGGTCTCACCCAGGTCAAGGCTGATTTTCAGAGGTGAAACGCCTTGCCTTTATCATTGATAGGCAGAATTAATGCAAAAAAATGAATGTCTTGCCTAGATTTCTCTTTTTGTTTCAATGTCATATGTTTTTCTTTTGTCCCAGACTACATCAATTCTGGAGTGATTATTGTACGATCTTGACAACGGTCCTGGGAATTGATATTAAGATTTGCCCTCTCTATAGCGATATTTGGGGTCTCTGTTGATTCTTCCCAATTGAATTCCTCACAGTCAGACATACTAGCCTTTACCTCTCTTTTGGCAAGACGGCATATTTTACTTCTATGGAAATCTCCTAAGGCACCTTCTATTTGTGGCTTAGGGATGTTATGTCTTTTCTTAAGTTAGAAAGGATAAGACTGTCAGTGAAAGGCAGCTCTGCTAAATTCTTTCATAAATGGAATTCTTTCATAGATTACTTTAACTCCTTACATACCTTGGCCCTTGACTAATCCCCCCTTCCCCTTTGTTCCCTTTTCTGTTTTTATTTTGATTTATTTTATTTTAAATTTGATGTGCTTATTTAATTTTTCACTTTTAAATTTTTTGTATGTTTATATATTTGAAATATCGATACACACTACAATTACTAGTAGTATTGTTATTTTCTATACAGAGACAATGTTTTAGTGTTGTTGGGGGTGGGGTGGTAAGGGTCCCTCTTTGAGGTCCCTGGGGATGTTACAATGTGACAATAATGGGAAATACTTGTCATTTCATACTTATGTATTTTTTCTGTATTCCCAATAAAAAGATTAATAAAAAAGTACACCACATATTGTACTTCACGAAAAGGACACACTATAGTGACAACCTTTTTTATTTTTTAATAAATAATAGCTATAACCAGATTGGGGCCTTCTTGTTGTGGTCCAAACATGATGGAAAGTCCACAGGCTGAATGTGTCAGAGGGCTGAATTCCCACAGCAGCAGCTGACATTAAACATAACAGACTGTTGCTGATTGTATTATGGTGTGATTTCATTACTGCATGTATAACTGTTGGCTGACTGATTCCTGATTGAATGATTTACTGTAGCTAGTGTATTGTATCTATTTATAAAGCCTGTGATAAAGAATGATTTCAACAAAGGGGCAAGAGTTCTATTCTATTCTATTCTATTCTGATACATACCAAAAGTAAAAGTAGCCACTGATTTGCACATACTTAGCATGATTAGTTGGCTAAACCCATACAATAGAGGGTACCAGGAGTGAGGCTGGCTTCCCTCAAGGCCTCTCCATACACTCTAGCATGTGTATGAATATGACATGGCTTCAGATACATATCTGTGGCAAAAAACAAGCACAACAATGTTTTACTTTGGTGGAGCTTTTCTATTTTTATATGATTCTATCAGCCTCTAGTATGCTTTGATACAGGGACATGGGAGGCTACACCTACAGTGGTTGAAACCACCATTTTTCTCTGGAGTAATTTGGGGACCCATTTAATCTTCCAGCGCCCCACCTTTGGGTCTCGACCCAGTCTTTGAAACCCACTGCACTGTAAGGGGTGAGGGCCGTGGACTGTGAGGGCCACTGGGTCTATCTGATAATTGACTGTCTAATAAAGGGCTGTTCCTCTCTGAAGTCCTCTCTGACACCCGCATCAATCTGTCTTCACTTAGAGGAGGCCTAGCCCACCCCTCCACCCCTCCCTCCATCCATCCTGCCATTCATCCATCCACCACTTCATCCCTCGCACCCCTCCCTCCTTCCTTTACACCCAATTATCTGTCCATCTATCTATCTATCTATTGGCCCCGACCATTTATCCCTCAGCCTCTCCCCCTCTCTCTCTCTCTCCCATCAACACCACTTCTCTTGACATGCTAACAGCTGTTTGACAGTAATGGCTCTAAAAGCAGAGCAGGGTGTCAGTGTGTGTGTGTGTGTGTGTGTGTGTGTGTGTGTGTGTGTGGTTGTGTGTGTGTGTGTGTGTAAAGTAGGCAAGAGGCCTTGAGGCCTCAAGAGGGCTGCACACATTGCAATCAACAACAATTATGATGACACACATAGATGCGTATATACATGCATACACACACATGCACACGTGCGCGCGCACACGCACACACACACACACACACAAATCAATCAATATTAGGTAGAAGTCTATTCAACCTCCCAGTTGGCATGTCGTTAAGAAAACTATTTCTTAGTAGAAAAGATGAAAATGCGTTCTCATGTCAAGGCAAATAAAAACGGTTAACTGAACTACCACCATGTTTTGTTGAACTATCACTATCATTGCACCCTGATCAAGGACTATAGATGAAAAGTTAGTTATAGATGAGAAGTTATTTTTTTAAAGCATGGAGAAGAGTGCCTTCTTTATCAGTAACTTGCAACTTTTATGATGGTGGCGGTGTGTGTGTGTGTGTGTGTGTGTGTGTGTGTGTGTGTGTGTGTGTGTGTGTGTGTGTAGCTTTGGTCAGTAGTAAACTAGTCGTCTTTCTCAGCAGTTCTATAAATCAATGAATGTTACACACTATGCTCATTGTTTTACTGAAGACAAAACCTTCCTCAACGGGAAACCTTTGAAAATTCCACAATAGTCTGCTTCTATTACAGTGTGTGTGTGTGTGTGTGTGTGTGTGTGTGTGTGTGTTCATGTGTTTGTTTGTATGCATGCATGCATGTGTGCCTGCCTTTTTGGGTGTGTGCGTGCAATTTCTTGCATTTGTGCATGAGTGTGAGTGTGTGTGAGTGCGTGCGTGCGTGCTTGCGTGTGTGTGTGTGTGTGTGTGTGTGTGTGTGTGTGTGTGTGTTCACCCCAGTCATTTGTCCCTCCACTCTCCAGGCTGTGTATTGTGGTGCTGTCAGCTTGCTGTTTGATGGATGGCAGCCTATTACCCCAAGCCTAGTCCACCACCTCATCATCACCACCATTAGTTATAGATCCACAGACACACATTGACTTCTGCTGCTGCTTATCCAGCCGGCTTCTGCTAGGCAGCATTGAACGCACCCACACCCACACACACACATACGCTATGCTTTCGTTTATCTTCTCAATCACTCATCACTCATTTCACTCTCTTTACTTCTTCCTTTCGACCATCGATGCCCCCCTTCACTCTCACCTTGTACAGTACATACATTATTAACCCTCTTCTCCTTTCAAATCAAATCTTAGTAATATAGCACATTTCAGACAACAATGTATGTAGCTATGCCCCAAAGTCCTTTACAAAACAGTTCAGGGCCATGAAAAAGAAACCCGACAACAGAACCAATATCATAAAGGGACGAGAACAGGAGAGGTGACGTATTACACTATAATAATTCCCTCTGCTTCTCACCTACTCTACCACTCTCTGAAATAAAGATGTGCCTACTATGGGTAGAGTGTCGAGCCATCAAGCCAAGACAGCGGAGGAAAGCAAAGTGCGTAAGTGCGCAAAGTGCGTTAGCAAATATGAACATCATCATCATCATGTGTCACACGCCTCTCTTCAAACCCACGGCTCGCCCAGACGCTGGAAAGAACAAACACATTCACTGATAGGGAGAATTATCTGAGAGGCGAGAGACAAAGAGAGGCAGCTGGAGGACACCATGTCTTAAGGCTGCAGTGTGAAACTTTACACATTGAAATGACAGAAAATAAATAGGATATATTTTGCATTATCAGTCTGTGTCTAAATGCCCTCCGTTTTCCTAAAATTGACTTTTCTCAGGGTGTTTTTACATTATTTGCTTGCCCTGTGTTTTAATACTAGCAGCTGCTCAGCTTTGGTGGAATGACAGATTCACTCCACATGTACCTACATGATCAAGAAACTCTTGAAGTCAAGTTTTTACAATTCCTGATTTAGCAAAGAAAAACTTTACGTTTGTGCCAAAATGCATTCAAAACTTTCCTCTATAGATTCGACAACTGCCTTCATCTTTCTTGACCAGAGGAATATATAAATTGTGTGTCTAGAGGAAGGTTGGTAATTTGCGTTGGACTTTTTACAATTTACAGATATGGCAGATCTGCACAGGATTAAAATCACAGACAATCAACGCAATTATTACAAATCACTGGGCATCCCCAGGTAATATTAATCCCATACAAATAGGGCTTTTCTGTTACTACCCCTGACTTTAACCTTCTCCTCTCCAATCATTAGCTTATCAGCATGAGACGATACCACACCAGCCCCGATCGACTATTAGAGCTGGCCCTATCCGACTAAGAGGTTTTACAGCTTGACTGTCCCTTGTTCCTGTCCGCCCACTAATGCAGCTCTTAACACTCTCATCACCTCTCTCTAACCGTCATTAGCTTATCAGGACAAGACAATAGGGAATACCGACGCTGCCTAGCCCGCTCAGGGCCAACCTGAGGTGTCAAATCTAGATAGCAGGTATTACTCTGAGTCTCCCCATCCTCAGCCACTGATACAACCCCCTAAGCCTCTCATCTGCTCTCATTGCCTTATCATCTTAAGACAATACCACACTGATTCCTAGCCCTCTACCTGACAGCCAGCGTATTTACTGGCCATAGCCACTGGTCATCCATTAAATATGGCACCTGAAGCTCTAATACGCCGAACTTCTAACTTCACCTTAACCCGCTCGTATCCTCGTTGCCTTATCTTGGGAAGACAAGGCAAAGCAGAGGTAGTTTTACTTAGCTTAAGGACTGACTGATTGACTTTCCTAGCTTTTGGATTAGCTATGGGGCTAACGCAACTCCGGGGCCAAGGTGAGGGCTGTCTTAATGCAGCAGCTTTGGGGCAGAAAGCTGCCTAATTTCAGCTGCTATCACCGCTAGCAGGGCTTCACAAGGTTCCTGAGAGCCGCATGGAGCGGCAGCTAAGACAAAGTAGCTCTGGGTTAATCCAACAGACTCCCAGCCTAGAGCGCAGGGAAAAGGTATCAGGGGGTATTTAAAAGAAGGGACCAACATTCACCTGTTTAAAACCACAATCTGGGAACTCTAACACACACACACACACACAGTATAGCAAAGTGGATTTTATATGTTTGACCAAAATGCAACAGGATCTATTTGACAGAAACTGTTTTTGACATTTTTTTAAACATTAATTTCAATAAAACTTGAAAAAAAAGCAAACTTCAGGATGCGTCCTGGCTCAGTGGTCTAAAGCATACCGTGTAATCGCAACATCCCAGGTTCAAATCCGGCCTGAGACCTTTGTCTGTCTTCCTGTCTCTCTCTAAACTATCAGCTGTCCAATAAAGGCATAAATAATCTTTAAAAAAAACAGTGTACTTCAGGTGAAACAAGGAAACTGGCAACTTCATGTACATTCAACTCACCACGAGCCACACACATCTATATATTCTGTTCTTGCTTTGCGGTCTGGGTCTTAATAAAGTTGACCTTATTGTACATCATATATTGACTGAAAGCTGAGAATACTTTAACAAGAAAATATCCATCTGCCTTTGCACGTACAAATTCATAACGAGAGATAATTGAACTTCAGTACTTAGAAATCATGTGTGGCGTAACATCAGTAAACTGCACACACCGTGTTCATGTTTACCAAACCTGCGAGTCTGTGATTGCTTTATACCAACAGATACCAAAGGGACACGTCCAGCTTTCTCTAGATGGAACGCTGCTGTTTTGTATTTCACTCAACTTTCAAGTTTCAATTCATCGCTTCCTGTAGGCGGAGAAGTGTACATACCCAACACCAAATAATGCAACTCTACGGGGTCTCAGTTAGGATGGGGTGCTCGTCTCTGTTGCAGCCTGACTTGCGTGATTTAGTCTGATAATTATTATATATTATATTATATATATTATATATTTTATGTAAAAGTTGCCTCTAGTGCAGCATCAATGTGAGCGCACACACAGCTCATAGACCACAGGCTGCAACATAGGTTCTGATTCTCATCACTGATGACACTTTTTTGCAGATCCATAAAGATCTGATTACACTTTACTTGCATTATGAAGGATCTACTCTTATTTTATCTCTCTTGCTAACAAACATTTTTTGACTAAGGAGCTCAGATATAGAGCTCGCAATGGCTAAATTACACCCCTTCATTGCCTCCACACACACACATACACACAACACATACACACACACACACACACACACTCTTCCTCTCCCTATGTGGAGGATCCAGGGGAATCGGAGTGCATAGGTTAAGTGCAGCAGCAGTCCAAATCAGTAGGTCAGCTGGCAGGCAGAGGAAATGACTGGCTTAATGACTGGCTGCTGTTGCTAATGACTAGCTACACAGCTAGTCGGGTGTAAGAGGGCCCTGACTGACAGATGCACACACACACATACGCACGCACACACACATAGACACAAGTGCATGTATACACACGCATGCAGGTGCACACACACACACACAGCATATTAAAGATGAAATCAGCCCTCAGCCTCCCCTGTTCAATGAGCTGTAATTGGTGGTGAGACCCGCCCATCCAATCCTGAGCAGTGTGGCTCCCGCCCCCTATTTTAACAGCCCATTAGCGGTTATTAGAGGGTCCTCAGGGAGCCGTACGGGTCACACTACACTGCTAACCTACCAAAGATTAATAACCCGTGTAGACGATATTAGGGTCAAACCAGAAATAACGACTAACATTGGAACGGGTGAAAGGATGAAAAGAGGCAGCTGGGATTGAATCTGAAATATTGATTTTGATCACATTCCTCGCTCCCTAGCTGAATGTTTTGTTTTTCCTGATGAAGCTAAAGATACCTTGAACTTGAGAATAACCTGTGAAACGGAAAGCGACAATGTTTGACTTTGTATGATTATCTTTTCTTTGTTTGTTTCTACAAACAGAAGGGAAAGAAAATCACAAACAAACAGACAAAGGGGAAAAAAGAAAGCTGGTGGAATTTACTGGACAGGCAAAGTGTTTAACATGAACACACAGGAAGCAAAGCTGAAGCGCTAGGTCTGATATCGTGACTAAAACAATATTAATATTGACTGTTTCATCTCATTCAAAGGCAACTAGACGGTTCAAAGCGAATGCATCCCTGTTTCTCTCTCTCTCTCCGTCTCTCTTTCTCACACACACAAACACACACACACACACCTGTGCTGGGGCATGCAGGGGTGAGGGGTTTGTCGGTAACAATCAAAGCAGCGATGCATGCTGTGTGACTAAGTGACTGTAACCCCCCAGACATACTGGGACTCTGCCTGTTAGTGTGTGGCAACACCAAGATAGCTCATCACCCGTTCTGTTCCAATTGAATTTTAACCAACTTATTTGTTCCGGTGCAAATTCTGACATTTCAATATGCCAAGAGAGAAATCAGCTCATTTGAATGCACCTCGCTTGTCAAAAACAAAGAGGTGGGGGGGGGGGGGGGGCATGTGAAGCTTTCCTGATAGGGTGACTGAGCGGTACCAGGCAATAAGACGCCAACTTTCACAACATGGAACCGCTGAAGAGAAGAAATGTGCATATGATACTTGAGAATGAGAAGAAAAGTTGAGAGGGCGGTTAATGTTGTTATACTGGACTTTCCAAACATGACGAGTAACTGCCAAGCTATCCGATCCGATGCTATCCGATGTTTCCTTATACCCATAAAACCGTCTGAAACAGCAAACAACATACTTTTAACACCCTATGTTTTGGGGTAATTTCCTGTAGTCGGTACGATTACGTTCTCACTCCTAGCCTGGAGTACTCTTTTATATATCATCAATCTGTGGTGTTGCAACTGTATTGCAATCAATGGGAGCGGCAAGGTACCGTAAGCCCAACCCAACACTTTATTAACACAATACCTTTTTGCATTTTGTTGCATCATGGGCCAACATGCAACATGAAACAGCGTGGGAACTAGCTCTAGCATTGAAACTAGTGTAGTTAGCTCTGCGTCATGCTGAACTGTGCTACAATAGAAACAGTAGAGAAACCATTCTAACCAGTTTTGCACTGATGTTGTGCAACAGTCCAGCTGTAGCTGAACTGATGTCAATGTACCGTAGGGATGACGACAAACGGTCGGAGTCGTGTGTCGGCGTTGCTGCCCGGCACCAGATCTGGATGTTACAACGCAGCGTTCTTACTGAGTTTATTCCATGTGTTTTGTTTGTATTCCACTTTGTTAGCAACATTTCATTTGTTTTGGGTTTTTTTTGCTCACTCTCAGGACCCAATGCAGGCCTGATCAACCTCTGTGTGGTCCTTCCCAAGGTTTCTAACATTTTTCTTTTTTAATGGAGGTTTTTCCTTATTCTCATTGAAGGTTTAAAGTTAAAGTCGTTTCCATCAATCGCTTTCACAATGTTTTCCCTTTCCCTTTGAGACTGTTACTGTGATTTGACTTGACGTAGGACAAGTCAGCTATCTGTCACTGTTAACTTACATAAGTAGTGCATGGGGAGAAATATTGATACAGTGTAGTATCGCAGTACTTTCCCCCACAGTGCTGAACAACTACACTAATACCCAGCATCATGACATATTTACCTTTTTACTGTTTTTACTGTATTTGAGTATAACTGGTTTCGACAGACAGACTGTAAAACAGAAGAGCGCGCCTGACTTTCAGATTGACAACCACATTACTAACATTTTGTGCTGCTTTTGAATGTGTTTATATGGCACCACCATATAGAGCAGTGGTTCTCAATCCAGTCCTCAAGGACCCCCTGTCCTGGAGGTTTTAGCTCCAGCTCTACTCAGCCACACCTGAACCAATTAAAGTATCATGAAAACCTGAAGCCTCTAATTGGTTCAGGTGTGCCTGAGTAGAGCTGGAGCTAAAACCTCCAGGAGAGGGGGTCCTTGAGGACCAGATTGAGAACCACTGATATAGAGGACCACAATAACTTTCAATTGAAGAAAAAAACAAAAATCAATAAAGCCAAAATAGGAGTGAAAAGGTTCTCATGCAATACAATGATATACAAGTTATACAGTACCCAGTAGAGAGAGAGCATCAGAGCTACTTAACACAGACACACAGATGAGAACAAACCTGAGCAAAAGATATTCCAATAATACCTAAATATATATTTTCATTCACGATTTTAACTCATGGAACAAGCCTACATGAAGTGAGCTTCATTCGACTTGATCAGACACGTGGCATCTAAGATAATTAAAGAGGAGAGAGGCAACACTAACAAATCAGAGAAGGTAACCTATGGGCGGGAGAGAGAGAGGCAGAGGTAAAGAGAGAGAGAAAGTGTGTGTGCCCGTGAGAGAGGGACAGAAAGAATATACACACTTGTATAAATTGTCATAACTCACCAGTCAGCATCCTCAGTGGCGGTCGTCCTTCAGGAAGAGACTTCAGGTAGCGGTCCATTAACTGTAAACCAGGAACTAGTCCATCTGTCTGCAGGCCAGACACAGACACACACCACGTCTGAATGCACTCATTGACTAACACAGTGAACAGTTACAGGCTAATGTACTAATTGTAAATTCTTCAAATGAGCTAACCTAACTGGATTAACCTAGCTGCACCCAATCTGATCAACCTGTCAATTACTTACTGCATTTACAAACAATTAATCCAGCGGTCCGCCTACTTCTCAGATGAGTTGACCCAGTTATAGGCGTCGTGCAAATGGAGTCACTATGTTTACATGCAGCCTGTTTTTTTTTAAATGTAGCTTCTCTTATTCCACATCAGCTGACCTAATTTTAACACCTCCATCAGCCTCAGTCTGCCTCCACGCAGCCTAATAATAATCCCTCAACAAGAGTTATTCCAAATAGGCTGACCTTTATAATCCACGGCAGCAGTCTGGCTTGGTGTCACTCAGGCTGGGCAGATTAGATAATCCAGCTGTGTGTCCTTCAAACAGTCAGGTGGAGCGCCACTCCAGGAGAAGGAATAAGGGTGGAAGGAGAGGAACGGAGGCTGCAGGGAGGAAAACAGTCGCCTCAAAACCTTCCTTTCCTTCCCCTCCTGTCCCCTGTCACCGTGGAGCACAATGATCCCTGCAGGATGTGTCGTCTCCTCCTCTGTGCTCCCGTCTCCGTCTCTCCTCCTGTGTGGAGGCATCGCACCTCCGGATCCAGGGCCGCCCGGGCTCCCACCTGCAACCGGACAACAGGTATGAGAGCAACAGACATCGATGCTGCGGTGAAAGCATCCTCTCATCTCCTCTTCGGAGTCTTTCTGCCAACAGTAGCCGGGCACAGCCGTCCTGTTTTGCCGCTCTTCGCCAAACACACAAACACACACACACACACACACACACACACACACACAGAGGAGAGCGTTGTGTTTTTTTCACCAGCCGAGCTAACCCTGAGCCGGGGCCCGGTCTGCCTTTGAGATGCTCTCTAGCCCACAAACACAAGACGGCTTTCATTATCTTGCCCGTCGCAGCGCAAGGCCTAGCTTCTAAAAGCTACTGATTTCTTTCTTCCCTTAGCCCCCCGCACAAAGGGAGGGCATTTTGTAAATTACTTGCTCGTTTCAGACCAACAAAAGGTACTTTCATTGAACCCCCCCAACCTCCCTCCCTCCATCCTCCCGCCATTTGATTTTGCTCAAATTTGATTACAAGGCTTGAAAAAGGAGGGGAAGAAAAGAGAAGAGGAAATAAGAAAGCCCCACAGATGGCGTGTTCATTCAGCGCTGTGAATGGCTTTATCTGGGCTGCCTTTATACATGTGGCAATCCACAGACGCTTCAGACGCTCCGCTAAAAAAAGAACTTGACAAAATTATTGGTTTGGCGGCTTTCTTACACGACTGACACGCGGAACTCGGAGAAAGAAAAGCCTCCCTCTCTCTCTTTCTTTCTCCCTCCTTGTCTCTCGACCTCGCTTTCTCTGGGTCGCCCACCTTGATCAAAACAGACTAGATGAAGTGTTTGATTGTGAGAGAAAGAGGAAGTGTGTCTGTGTGTGTGTGTGTGTGTGTGTACACGCATAGCATGGAGAAGGTTGTTATATTAATAACTACCTGCCCAAGGCCTACACTAGGCCACAGTCCAGCAGAGTATCACAATCAGCAAAATGGACAGGAAAAGAACTGATAAAAGGAGACAGGCTCTGACCACTGCACTGGAAAACACACACACAAACACACACACACACACACACACACACACACACACACACACACACACACACACACACACACACACACACACACAAACAGTTCAAATCAAACAGCTCAGAACAAGCTAAAAAAGAACATTTGCCAACACAAAGCGCAGAGCATCCTGTTCTCTCATGGGCTATAATCCTGTTTCTACAGCCACAATGGACCACTCACTCCTCAGGAGGATAATTATAGGTCTATAGACACACACACACACACGCACACACAGATGGACGCACGCAGCGCTCTCACTTTCTTTCTCTCACACACACACACACACACACACACACAAAGTAGAAAGCGAGCGAGCGCGGAGTGAACCATGACACGTTATCCATTACCAGATTGCCACAGTCTGAACGAGGAGCTGATCTAGGACCTGGCTGTGGCATGGACACCCTGGGCCAGGCCGACTAATGGACATGAGTCAGTGAACTCGTGGATCTACCCGACCAGACATCTGACTCCAAGTCACAGATCTAGGTTGTGTCATTCCATTAGTGCGATACAATGGGAGTCATCATAAACGCCACCCAGCATGCATCACAGGTTAGGGCCTGCGGGGAATTGATGAAGTCGGTATTGTCAGTGCTACCGCGTCTCAACAAAAGGATGCCTTGCCGAATTTCAGTCATGTACATCGGTGGTCATTGAATCCTTTTATCCTGCATCTATCCTCAATTTGTACTGTGGCCGTCACCGCAGCCTCTTCTTTGTTTTCTTTCTTTTTGGTGTAAAGTACAACTCAATACTGAAACACAAATGACAGGCCACCAGCTCAAACGTGAACAAAATGTGATTCATTATTTATTTATTTTATTTCGGTTTTTTTAGGTTGGACCTGTAACATGGTTTCATCTGTCTCACACCCTGTTGTGGTTCAGCTGTAATGAAGTCTTTTACACTATTATGGACTGACAAATCAGAAATGTATCTTTTGAGAATTCAAACGCTCTTCTTCAAGTCTCAAGTTGCCACGACTGTTTGGCCAGACTGTGCCAGAGCAGTGTGAAACACTACCAACATTTCAGGTAGGCGGTAGGCGGTGGATGGAAAACTGAAGATGATCATAAAATGAGACTATATTGGCAGAAGCTGTAGTAAACATTGAAACATTTATAACATTTTTACCATCCTCCGCCACAGATTTTCTCCAACTGGATGGATGATGGACAGACAGACAGACAGACAGACAGACAGACAGACAGGCAGGCAGGCAGGCAGGCAGGCAGGCAGGCAGGAAGACAGACAGGCAGGCAGGCAGGCAGGCAGGCAGGCAGGCAGACAGGCAGGCAGGCAGGAAGACAAAATTCCACTTACTGCAAATGGCTACAAATATATCCATCCCCTTCTCTCAGTTGATTCTACAGTATATTATCGCACTGGCAAAAATATTTCAAAACATATTATTTATTTTCTGTTCATAATACTCTTGTAAGAATGGTATCATTCTTGCTAGGAGGTCTCACACCAGGTCTCCTCTATCTGGTGCTGTTTGTATTCTGCTTCATGCTGTGTGGAATGTCTGTGTCACTTATGGAGGGCATGAGTCACCGGCACTCACCGGATTTTGCTTTGAAAGCCCTAGCGAACCCAGTAGAAAATATACACTTCTAATACATACAAACATGACAAAGTAGACCCGTTTCAAATATCCATTCACTTTGCTTGTTTAAGCTATTGTGGCTCTTGATATTGAGAGCTGAATGCTTGTACAGCCAAAGTTGCAGGTTGACTGCTCCTGAACTCTTCTGGAGGCGAGCATGCTAAAAAGCGATAATATTCTAGCAGTGTGAAATATTACTTTAATACAACACAAGAGAAACCCTGGTCTGCACGCACACACACACACATACCCACATATATGCACGCACACACACACACACACAAAGACACAGCTACAGTTTAACCCAGTGAGCCGAGATATAAAGCTGTAAAACGCTGACAGAGACAGAACTGCAGCTCTCACAGCCTCCATATCTACCACTTTGGAGATATTACTACCGGCCATCAGCACTGGCGGTCCCACATTACATTTTCCCTCCAACCCGCCTGCCTGTCCGTGGAGCACCACACTCGAGTACGAACACACTCTCCCAGACACTGGAGGGGGGAAAAAAAAAACGGGGGACAATTTGATTGTTATTACTGATGAGGGCAGAGATTCCCTCAGTGGTCAGGGAACAGTCATAATCAGCAGTGAGGCCTCCCTGCACAAACCTGAAGTAATTATTGTCTCAAGATAAAAAAAAAAACGGAAAGCAGGGGCGTTTTTTTTTTTTTTTTAAAGGAGAAAATAAACTAGAGATAGAAATGACCTCAATATTATTTCTCTCTGGGTATTTCCAATAAGAGTATTCCATCGGTGGGTTTGATAAAAGGATTATGCGGCCAGCTTTATGCAGCTGGAGTCAAATCTGGATATGGAAGGAGAGCTGTTTGATTGAATAATTCTTGTTTCCTTTCTGCCAAGCTAGCAGTCCTCTTTGGTGAAAGTAAAAAATCAGCATTATGCCAGATTTATACACGTGCTCTGTCCGTCTGTGTAAGTCTGTCTGTCTACCTGACTGTTTGCCTGCCAGCCTTTCCACCTGCTGTCTGTATGTCTGTTGGACTGTTTGCATGTCTGTCTGGGGAAATGCAAAACCACTGAGACACTGAAATAAAAAACTAACAGCAGTCATCTAAGTACTGCACACATAACCACATACATCATTTGCCTGAAGACCCTAAAGTTTTTGTACAGGCTTCCTTTTGGACGATGCCTGAATTGCAGTTACTTTAGGAAGCAGAGTTTATTCCTACAACTGTGCAACTTACTAAGGATTCCTTCTCACCGGGACCTCGCCAGGTATGTTCAATGTTAAAAGAGAAAATCCACCTGAAAACAGGATTCACTTGTTATTCCTCTTATCTTTTGACAGCTTCCAAAGCTACAGTAGAAACCAGAGAGCCCCAATCTCATCTGCAATGTTAGTGACACACAAAACACAGAGCGGCTCCTTTAACTATAAATTGGAGACTCTCTAAGGACTTTTACATCTAAATGATTTATTTCACTATTTTGCTAACAGTCCTGAACTACAACATGTGCCCATAGCTCTGTAAAGTCACTCTGGGTGCTGTCACTGTACAAACTCGGTCCAAAGTCGTGGGAAAACATGTTAACTAACCTTTCATCTGAAGGTGTCTGATTTAGTGTTTGATTTAGTGTCTTTACGTGATCCTTTAACCATGTTAACGCACTTCACGACTACTTGCTTCACTGCTGAAGTTGTCCAAGGTTATTTTGGTTAGGGATAGGTCAGTTGGTGTTCAGTATGGAAACTGAGCAAACAGAGAATCCTATATTTTTGGTGGATATTCATCTGCTGTTATTAGGCAGCATCAGCAGACAGCGCAGTGTTTAGTTATCATAACAGGGTTGCGACCCCAAGGCCTGCAGTCATTACTGCCGTCTTCTCCAATCAGCCTTCCAAAGCCCTGATAAACCCCTCTGGGCGGCACCAGCCGCTGGAATAGAGGTGACATTTGATTTATGTGTGTGCGTGTAAGTATGTGGCCCGAATGCCCTCAAGATGTCACTACAGATCACTTGTATTGACTTCATATTGTATTGACATCTTGAGTCCGAATGCTACCCATTCAAAACCTGTGTGATAAGATGAGCCTAGTCAAAAACTGATGCAATGGCTTCCTACTTCTTATACAGACCCAACAAACCAAACAAACCCAACAAACCCAACAGATACATTGTTTGTTACAGCATAAAGAGTTGCATGTTTAGTCCGCGTATTACTCTTATTTTGAAATTTGATCTGGGCGCGCTAGAGGCAGTGCTGGTCCAGTCAACTCCAGTCACATGTATTTGTTTTGTATATACTCAAGGAGGGGCGGCATGGTGGCTCAGTGGTTAACATTGTCAGCGAGAAGGTCCTGGGTTCGAATCTCGGCCCTGGTCCCTTTCTGTGTGGAGTTTGGATGTTCTGCTCGTGGGTTTGCTCCAGTTTCCTCCCACAGTCCAAAGACATGCAAGTCAGGTGGGTTGGAGACTCTAAATTGCCCACTATGTGTGAACGTGTTTGCCTGTCTTTGTGTTCGCCCTGTGATGGACTGGTGACCTGTCCAGGGTGTTGCATGCTGGGATAGGCTCCAGCCCCACCATGACACTGAATAGGAATAAGCCAGTAGGGAAAAATAATGAATACTGAAGCAGGAAGCCAACACACCAGATGCCAGTTTTTGAAGCTTTTTGTTCAGGCTACTCTCAATCTTGTTTTTTCAAAGCATGGGTCAGGGCCCATGAGACAAAAATGTTTTGGGCTCCTGGCTGAGAAAACATAAGAGGGTTCCAAAGGAGAAGAGGTGAAGGCTAGCAGTAGCCATTGGTTTAAATGATGAATGCTGAAATAACTAGCATGCCATGTTTCAACTGTTTCAATAATTGAAATCCCCATAAAAATATATATCCCACCCACAGGGTCACTTGCCTGGAAAAGAAAAACAGACACAAATTCTTCAGTTGGTCCATGTCATGGTAACACTTCAAAAGGACAAGATCTGTTCTTTTTTGGTTGACTAACTTACATTCTCCCAGTATTTGATTTATTCTTCCTTGCACTGCACAGAATAGCAAGGAGCTTTAGAGACAGATTTCTACAGAATAATTTTGAGATCCTTGTTGAGAGTCTGAGAAAACCAACAGACTAAACTACCAGTGAGAAGTACTTTGACCTGAGTTAGGGCTTTGACTTCCACTCATACTAAAAATGTCTTAACTCAGGGTGGAGTAAGGTGCTTTTCTATTAAAGCATCCACCAAATAGGCTAAATAGTGTCATAAAAAGATACACCAATGCTGCTGTTTTACTGCTGTATACAAACTTTAAGTATTGGCTGATATCAAGTGCCAATCTGAGACTTGAACATTGAGTTTGGTGCCATTAGACAAAAATAATGAAGATATAATCCATTTTTACATTCAACATCCTATGTGTGAAATGAGTTTAAAATCAAATCTTTGTTGTTTTTGTTTGCAAATGCTTGACAAATACATGATTTAGGCATCTTGCCACTGATGTCACCACTTTTGAGGCTTCTGAAGACTGGCAGAAAAAAAGGCAGAAAGGTTCTTGAAACAATTTAAAATCTATTTTGTTTGTAATATGCAGACCATTAGACAACTAGAGAATCCTAGTCCTTTCTCTTTCTCATCAAAACAAAACATACAATACAGTGGTTCTCATCCTCTAGCTTCGGTTAGAATTTATGATCAAAAATATGCTCAACAATTACACAACAATAAGATAACAAACCCTCACATTCCTCTCATACACGATAATATTAAGCTATTGGGGTTTTTCTCTAAATGCTTTTATCTTTACTGGTGTCAAATCCCATTTCAAAGTTTTCTTTAACATTTGGAAGCGACTGTTTGCGTGACGGTGTAATTGCCATACCTGACTGCTACACAGTCGGTATCTAAGGGTACACATCATGTCTAAGTAAACACATTGTTGAAAAGATGAGTCACCAAATCACCGCTTGAAAATAAAAGCAGGACAAACGGTCTGCTAAATGAAGAGTCTCAGGTAAGCTTGTTAGAGAAGACAGACTTAACTCAATTACATGACTGGATACGTGGTATGAAATACAACATGACATGACATGACATGACATGTGTCAAAAGCCACTGATAGATGAAAGTATTATGTCAAAAGCCATGAGAACTACTCCTATTGGCAGAAATGAGTCCTTCTCATGAAGGCACTCCAGCGAGTGATTGGTCAGAAGGATAATCCACTGACGGTCGGCCAAGAGGTCACAGCACCATCCATCACAACCTGACTTCAGCAAACTATTACTCCTGTGCAGTTTGCTCAAATTGAACCAGCAGCATGGTAGTCGAGGACCTTGTCATTCCTCTTACTTTAGAGGAATGCCTTTCATAATTGGTGCAAACACAGAGAATGCAAGCCTCGCCAAATTGCCCCTCGACTATTACAACTACTGACTACAACAGTCGCCCCAGCTACTCAGCCTTAACAACTTCTGTTCAACTAATATCAAAACTTTTATCATCAGATACGTGTTTTTGAAGTAGTAGAGGAGAGAATGCACGGCTCACTATGCTTCACATCACAGCATGCAGGTCATCGTCCCCCCCTTGCACATTTCAGCACACTGAGCGGTCACACTGTAAACGCAAAGTCCACAGCTCAAACTGCAAAAACACAATCAAATGCAACATTGCGTGGATGGAAAGTTATTATTACCCCTTCTGTTATCCTCCAGACAGTTCCCTAATCTACCTCCTCAGTCAAAAAAAAAACCCTCACTGTCCCCAAAGTGTCTTATTGTCATTCCTAATCACTCCTCAGAATCATAAACAATCTCACAACTTTTTATTCAGCTTCTCTGTTTATGCAGTTCCCAGAAGGCATTGCCTTTTAGACTCCCCTCTTTCCAGCTGAAAGACGTCAGGAAAACAAATAGCGATGGAAAACAAAACAAAACAAAGTCTCCTGAAATACCTTGCGGATGCCCAGAGGAAGGCGCTGGACAGACAGATGAGCAGATAGATTTCCTCTCTCCTCCTCTCAGGCTGCCTCCTCTCTCGGCGTGCTGTGGAGAGTGACTGCTCACAGCCCGCCTGGCATATCTAATTAGAGCCAGGCTGTTGCCACTATCGGGCTGAGGATCTACCTCTCCAATCTCTCCTGACTCAATCTTCCCCATCTCTGATTTTCTTTTATATTTATGCTGGAATATTTAATTGTAGACAAAAGGTTACTCTGGGCTCTATTCATCGCACACAGGCAGAATAATCTCCTTTAAAAGGCTTGACATTTCAGTCTTTTCAAAAGGGGCTGAAAAAATTATATCCCCGCTTTTGTTAATCAATGAAGTAGAACTCCCCCGAACAAAAGAATTAAATTGCTTGGTTGGGTTAATAAAACACACAGAAATAGCTGCTTCCTGTGGGCTTTTGTGCCCGCCACTGGCTCCCCCCACATGCAACCAGCACTGTAATTCCATATGATTTGGGGGGCAAAACTCTCATTTCTCCACACAGTTGGCTTTTTAAATCCTATTGAATGAGCAGTCTGTGAGGCTGGCTGATTGTGACCTCTTGCCTGAGCCTGGCTGCCTAGCTGCCTGGCTAGCAGAACAGGCTCCCTCCATTTAAACCTGACTCCCACAACAGAAAGACAGCAGGTCCACTACAATTTACAATTTCTATACTGCCCCTGCTTCAGAAAAACACTGTAATTATGCAAATGATAGGGGCAATAATTAGGCCCTTTGCTGTCCCATTGTGTTAGCTGCTGCTGTATTCCCTTCCAATGGTAGAAGGAGAGGCACAGCAGGCCACGTTCTGTTTTAATTGCTCCTTGCAGACGCACAGGCAGCCTGCAGATGTTCACACACAACTTCAGTCCTGTAACTAGCCATCAGCCCTAGCCAGGGTGCCTGCCTCCATGTGCCACATTTCAGTGTAGCCTGCAGGCTCTGTTTTACCCGTGAGGATGCCCGTAGGTTATGCATATCACAGCAGACCACAGGCTCTGTTTTAGGCAGAGGGCCTGTCTGTATGTGCTGTATTCGTCATGTAGGTTATACCAATGCATATCCATAAAGTATGAACCATAGAGATATACGTGTTAAACTCATACTGACTGAGATGGTCAAGAGGCTCCAGACAATTATCCTTGGTTAGCTTTCATACTCTTGAAGTTTGACAAAAGTCATGTGAAAAATGAAGATAAATGTTTACTGGATGTGGTCTCTTGAATCCACTATAATAGAGATTCAATTAAGCAGCACTTACTTTCAATAAAATCTTAGTCTTTATTATTGGTTCACATTGCGTGCTACCGCCCACCACTGTGCATTTTGGGATTATGAAATTGTGGGAACAACACAAATATTACAAGTTGAACTTTTATTGAAATAAGTGCTACCTGGTGTATTGGATGTATGCCAAATTGAATAGTAGCACGGAGCTCCTAATAACTGCGTTAAGAGTCATGTCATGAGTCATGTTCTAGGACGTGTGTAACTTCAAAGCAAAGTAACAATACACTGCCAGATTTTTCGAGTAGGGGTGAAATGGTCAAGTTACATAACCTACCTTCTGACCTTGGCACCCAATATCACCAACACAAGATAAGGGTGCATAACAAATAAACAAACAATTGTTGCTATTTACATCTCTCTATTTGTCTCGAGCATCATTAGGTGTACCTCTACTACTTTTATGTTGAACTATTTACAACCTCTACTCCTCTGACTTTGACCGGTTTGACAGCTAGAGTCAATTGCACAGTTTTTACGACAGTCCCCTGCCTGCAGTTTCCGGCACAAACGTTTTAACGAAAGCAATGAAAACATGAGGGGTCAAAAGTTATGATCCTACTTTGTAACAGAAACGGAACAAACACGCAAACATGGTGAGTTGGTATTGTTAGTTACTAGCTGGAAGGATAATGCCAAAGTTGTGGCATGTTCAAGAGTTTGCTGTCTATGTCGCTACCGTTGACGTTACGTAGCTAACATTAGCTTCGTCCAAATGTGCGTGACCCTCTTGACGTGACCAAAGGTAACTTAGAATTTCAGTAGCTAGAGTAATTAGCAAGCTAGTTAGCATGGTTGAGAGGCGCAGGAGACAAAATAATATAAACCTAGTGTGTTAGAGAGCGACTGCCTGTCTGCCGCCATGCTAACGTCAGCTAAGCCAGCAATGTGCTGTTTGTTTACATTACAACAGCTAGGGCAGGTCACTGGTAGGTACTGGGCATTTTCATTACATCTATAAACTCACTGTGTGTCTCTCTCTCTCTGTAGGCCAGTTCCATGGTGGCCGCGGGACTGGCTCTGGCAGCAGCAGGATTTGCAGGTAAATAACTCCTCTGAAAGCAAGGAGAGGAACTATGTACAGTCATGCTTGAAAGTTTATTTCATATAAGGGAATAACCTTATGAAATACTTATGTAAACCTCAAATGTTAATGAAGATATCCCAGATGAGTATATGTGAACCCCTCTGAATCAATAACTGATTGCATCTTCCTTGAGGGATTTTCACCCACTCAGGGTTGCCAGGTCCTGCTAAAAATGTCCAGCTCAAAGACCTGAAAAACCCACCCCAAATGTCCTAAAAGAAGCCCAAATATTGTGTTATTGTTGCCAAAGCTTTTAAATGGATATTTGGCAGAACTGAGTTGTTTTGAAAAGTTTAGAATGTTGTTGAAAATAAACTGATCACTCTAAATAAATTACTTAATTCAGCATAAATCTTTGTATTTGTTACCCTCCAATAGCTGAAACTATATTCTATTCTGTCCACCTCTCTCTCTCTATCCTCTCAAATCTACCTCTCATTTCCTTGCCTCACTCTTGATCCTTCGTTTGTCTTTCTGTTCCACCACCACCACTCTTTAGCTCTCCCTCTTGCTGTTTGTATTTGTTGTTTGTTTGTTTTCTTGCTTCCTTGCTGTTTCGCTGTATTTAAAGTAGCCCAAAAACTGAACCCTGCGTCTTTGAATTTTTTCACCCGTGACTCCATTTTCAAGATAGCCCAATTTGGTGAGAAAATCGCAAAGCTGGTAATCATGTGCCAACTCCTTACAAAACACCAACTCAGTGAGGTTTGAGGTCTCACATCAACAGCTGCTTCAGGTCCTGACAGCATATCAGTTGGATTTACGTCAGGACTTTGACTTTGCCAATCCAAAACAGTAAACTTCTTCTTCCTGAGCCATTCTTTGGTAGATTTGCTTGAAGGTTTAGGATCGTCGTCTTGTTGAACAGCTGTCGCTGTCGTGTTAAATGTTCTCCATTTCTATTGTATTTGTCTCACAGTGGACTGATGGAGCCCATATCTTTTTGATATGACTTTCTAACCTTCCCCAGACTGATGTTCACTCACTACTCTCTTAGGTCTCCTTAGATCACAGCATGGTGTTTTTCTTTCACCTGCATCGGTAACACCAAACTCACCAAGTTTCTTACCTGTATTTATTCATGGGATCTGACCTTTGATTGGTTAACTTCCAATTATTTATTTACCCACCTGATTTAACTAATGCTCAATTTCCTAAAAAAAAACCCACATGGAATTGGCAAGTATAGATCCTTTGTTCCAGTTAAGAAAATGCTATTTGATTAAATAAGGATTCCATGGTAAAAAAAAAAAAATTTAAAAAAACTTTCAAGCATGACTGTATATGTATAAAACTCTTATGTAGCATGCTGACAGTTCTGTCTCTATTTAGCTCACTTCACATGAACTGCTTTCCTCTATATCTGTTTTAATTGCTCCATGTCAGAAGTTCACAAATGAATAGATAAGATAAACTGAGATAACTCCCTTTAGGTGGGTTATGCTCCACGACATCCCTGGTTGTAAGCCTCTCCTCTGTCTCCCAGGTCGCTATGCCTTGCAGGCCATGAAACACATGGAGCCTCAGGTGATACAGGCCCTTCAGAGCTTCCCCAAGACGGTAAGATTGAAAGCACATACACAGAACACAAATTCAGTTTCTTTAAATGGCAATTTGCCATGTGTCTTAATTTCCCAAACAATGAAATATTAAAGGTTTTATATTATATGTTTAATTATTATAGTTATAATATGGGACCAGTAAAAAGACATTTTAACACCCATTCTATCCACTCCACTCTCAATGCGTGTGGTTGCTGGTGAGGATCAGTACAGATGAGAATACTGGTTCAAGCAACTCTTCTTTGTTGTTGGGCCCAGCTTCAAGCGCGGCTACAGTGGCTGGTGGATTCCTTTCCATTCCTCTAAACAAGCGCTAGCTACCCTCCAAATACACTGGCAGAGTAGAAAAACTCACCAGCCACTTCCATAATGTACGTGGCAGTTGTTCGTTTCCCGCCTCGATGACAGAGCGGAGTTGTGTGACTCACTGTGTTGTTGCAGGCTTTTGGAGGAGGATATTACAAAGGTGGATTTGAACCAAAGATGACCAAGAGAGAAGCTGCTCTGGTTTTAGGTGTCAGGTATGCAGACACTCTACACCCCCGCACCACCACCACCACCACTACCACAACTATTACTACTCTGTTTCTGTCAGTCCACCAGCTTGATTCACCTCTAGTGTGACTCAGAGATAGATGTAACCTCTTTCTTAGGTTGTCTACTGTTTCGCCTACTACTACTACTATTAATAATAACACTGATACTACTACTGCTATTAATGATAATAATAATAATAATAATAACACTCATACTACAACTACTAATAATAATAATGAGAATATTAATAACTTTTGTTCAATTTCTCTTCCAGTCCCACAGCCAACAAGAATAAGATCAGAGAAGCCCACAGAAAACTGATGGTCCTAAACCACCCAGATAGAGGTAACCAGAGCCCTTTATTTGATATCAAGTCGGTTCCCAATGCAATGTGTATGTTCAATTAACGCAATTTCCATAGTCCTCTGGCCTTGTCTGGCTTCTTATTAATGTTACTCTCCTGGTCCTGCTGTCCATATTAGAATGGCTTTAATCACGAAGTACACCAAATGTACAGGTATTTGGCATGGTGACGATGGTGCCGAGACATATTGACAGCTTGCGTAGTAACAGTGAATGCTTAACAGTGACACACATGGTACAGGGACAACAGGACCTCACATTACATATATCATGGACAGCAGACTACATGTCACCCTTACAACTATGTTGCAGCTGTAGATGAAGTATGGTGAGGGTCCAGCAGTGGGTCATAATTGTGTGTGTGTGTGTGTCCGTCCATGTCCATGTCCCAGGTGGGTCTCCTTACCTAGCAGCGAAGATAAATGAAGCCAAGGATCTGATGGACCAGGCTAACAAATAGAAGTGGAGATGAAGAAGATGAAATGTGGTTTCGCACTGTCGATGTTGCACAGACTGACTGAGCAGGGGTCTTTTCTAGTTCTGATTGTGTCCAAATAAATCATGTGTTGTACAAACTGTTCATGAAACTCTATTTCAACGGGAGCTTTAAGTGTCAATATCCTCTGTGGTCCAATGCCAAGGTTAGGGGTTTGATTCCCACACATACAGTCATGCAGGGGGTCATTATTTCATATATTGTAGAGGAATAACCTTATAAAATCCAAATCCTAATGAAGATATCCCAAATGAAGAACATGCACAAATAAATGTTTATTTAACAAACTCAGATATTCCTGTGTGTCCACCTGTATTCATGGGAGTGCTACAAACTCCTCCCCAAAGATCTGACCTTTGATTGGTTAACTTCACACCCAATTATTTACCACCTGATTCTATTACCTACTTGATTGAATTAATTGCAAGAGGAGGTTCACTTATTTTTGCACCGGCACCAATTAACTTTAAACTAGTTTAACTTCTACATGCACAATTTCCTCTAAAAAAAAACAACATGAAATTGGTAAATATAGATCCTTTATTTGTTAAGAAAAAGCTCATTTTGATTAAATAAGGATTGCATCGGAAAAACATTTTAGAATTGCACAAGGGGTTCACCAACTTTCAAGGATGGCTATGCTTTGGATGCCATTGTCTATCAAAACAACGCAGATGGGAAGCTGCCATCGTAATGCATAAGAGCTATTGTGCAGTTCAGATACTCCAAATGCTAAATGATATAACAAACTGACTAGCTCAGTGGTTCAGTACAGGGACCATAACAACCTTCAAGGGTTGTTGGTAAGGGTCCAGGGGGTCGCCAGCATTAAAATAGCTTAATCTCATTTGACCCACTGGATGTTATCCCAGTGGGAGAATGTATCAGGATAGCTGCTTTAATCATAGGTTTCTCTCTTCCCACCTGCAGTAGACAGTTACACAATTCTCTACCATTCCATGTCCCTGGACTCGCTGTCACTAAGGGACAACAGGAATTATGAATCATTGCAGTAATTTGATATCAGTGACCAGCAAATCCCTTATCCAATAAAAATCTTTATTAGTAGCTGAGAGTTTGATGAACCTGGGACTTAGCCAAACCACTGAGAATTCATTATAAAATCTTGTATCTTGTGACCAAAGGACATACAGGTCAATGGACGGTTACAGACCACTAGAATCGCACTGCATATATTTCTGCAGCATTTATAGTGTCATTGTCATTAGGTGAGCCAGAGACAGTTGGGTTTTAGATCTAGATAGAAGATCATGTTTATTTAAGAACTACCTGCATACAAAACATATTGCACATCAACCAACCAGAACAATCCTTTAAAAAAACAAACATACTGTAGTCGACCCAACAAAAACACTTGGGAAGTCACTCTCAGTAGTCCAAATTGTATCCTGCCTCGAAAAACGCCTTACTAAAGCCAGTTTTTAGTGTCAAGAAAAAGAAGAAAGCTTCTTTTTTTTTTTTTTTTTTTTTAAATACTGTACATTTTCTTTTTAAATAAATAAACCAAATAAATCTCCTTCCGTAGTGAAACAGTCATGACCAGTCTCCAGCCAGCCCGTCTATGGAAGAACCAGGAAAATGACATCATCGTCACCTGGGCTCAGGTTCCCAGAAGCATCTCAACACCAGGGTTGTCTTTGCCCATTGGTGTTCAATAGAAAAAAAAAGGATCTGTGCAGTAGTGGGGGGTGAAAGGGATGTATTCTCGCCAATGTTGACACAAAAACATGCCTCGCATCGCCCTTGTTAAAAATGGATTTGGGGGAAAATGAGGGGAAACCACTTAGCCTCCCCATCATCCTTCCTGTTAAATCTGAACAAATTACCTGATGCTTAGCACTGAGATGTTTGAGGGAAACCCAGCCGTGACGGCTACATCTTTGTCCAGCGCTAAACATTAACAGACCAGTTTCCAGACTTAACTACAGTTATTCTAACAGAAAAAAAGTTACAATTCAGTGCAAAGAAAAACAACTCTTCTATTGTTTGTTTCTTTTCCAGACACGCTATAATAACATTTCATCCTATGACAGAAGTGGTTGCATATTGAAAAACAAGTCAACAGAAAGCGGCTAACGTCAAACTCCTCAACAGATATATAAAGGATAACTGAACTTATCTTTTCCCACAAATAGAACAGACACACCTGATTTTGAAAAGATATGCCACTGAAATCCTTTCAGGGTCTTTCAGCGTTTGAGTCAGCCTGCTTGCAGTGCTGTAATAGAGGAGTTAGCACTTGCAGACAATTAATCTGGTTAAGCTGTGGCAGGCAACAACGCAGAAATAAGTGAAGGGATTTCAGATGGTATGTGGAGCCAGGCAACGACATGTTGAATCTATTCTCAAGGCACAACAGCTGATCACATGTATGTTAAACATACTTTGACTGGGTTTCCACCAAACCCACCTAGACTGTGGTACTGTTCGCGCAGAATATTTACTTTAAAAAGAACATTTGATGCACAAAAAAACATCTTATTCTGAAAAAGAAATTCTGGAAGCATCTTTCTGAGTTCTCCTGGTAAAAGGTTTTCAGCTCTAAAACCTTGCTTTGTATACAAAAATGACCTACTGCATTAATACCACAGTGTGGGTTTGAGTGGAATCCCCGTCTGCAGTTTTTAAGTCTTGCATTCAGTCCAACCCCTCCCTCAGCTCTCCACGGAGAGGGGACTGAAAAGTGCAGTAAGTAGAGATATCTGCAAGTCTGTGTGTTTGTTTGACTATCTTTGGCAAGCCCATACAAGAAGTACTATTGTAAAAACGGTAGTAAAATGAATGCAGTTGGACAGAGCCTGTCGGGGGTGGTGGGGCTAGGTGCAGACCTTGGCAAAATATGCTGTTTAACAGGTATCAAATATTTGAATAAAAAGAACAGTGCTTGTTATATTTTAATGTGAAGTTTCACTTTTGAGGCTGTTCAAGTGATAGGGAGTTTAAATCAAGTGCACCCAAAGTTCAAATATTTGAAACCCTTTTTTTGCTCAGGTCTCATTAGGAGAGTCCGTTGACAACAGGTTGTGGGTTTGAATCCTCCTGGTAGGAGACTTTGGCAGGCCTCTCAGTGGAAGACCTGGGAGCTCTGGTGGAGCTGGCGGCATCACCATGCCCGTCACCATCACCATCACCATCACCATCACCATCACCATCACCATCACCGTCGGCAGCCTTGTTGCTACGGCCGTTGGTTGCCGGGGCAGACTGCGGGCTGTGCTCAGCGATGGCATCCACCTGACCCTGAAGAGAAAGACAGGACAAACAGAGAGCAGAATGACAGGGGTTAGAACATAATACACTGCTACCATGTTCACTTGTGCCTTAGAAAAAACAATAAAAGTCAAATTTTAGTGTGTGTGTGTTTTCTTCTTGAAAGTACATGTACAGTACTTCTCCCTTACATGCTCAATCATTGTCACAACACTAAGGTCAGAGCACAACCTCTGAAGGCCTGATTGAACCCATTCTGACTCCATATGCAAAGAAAATACACACAACACTTTGTAAAGCATTTTGAGGGTTGATTCACACGCAGGTGGTCAGGAAACCTGTATGAAAAACATGTATGAAAAGAAACCAATGCATTTATAAGTAGGGAAAAGCCAGGTTCAATCAATGATGTGTAAAGCATCAACAGCAGCCAATCAGCAAGACTCCTGCTCTGGAAATAAGGTGATCACTTTTGAGGGGCAACTACATGTCAACCATTTATCCATAAATGACATCTAGCAGCAATCTATCTACTAACCATGTCCTTCTTGTTCTTCTTGGTGTCCTTGGTATTCTTCTGTCGGCTCTGACTCTCAGCCCTGGATATGTAATCAGCCACCGTCACTGGACAGGCAAGACAACAGAGAAGAAAAACAACTGGTCAAGATAGTATCTGGTTTCCTAAACTAGGGGTTGGGACCCAATATGGGCCTTCTGTTAGTCTATCAATGCATTTTCTCTTTAGAATGTGTCCCAGGGTGAGAGTAAATTTCTCAAATATCGGCCTCAGACAGAAAACACACTTGAGATTAATGAACACACCAGCACTGCAACACTTGCAGTGGGTGTGAAGACCGCCACATTACTGGAGAAAAGAGGAACTTCTAGTCAGACAGGCATTATAAAATGCCTTATTATAAACAGCCATTAATAGAGTTCAGCCAGGTTGTCCCATGGACACCAAATTGCTGTCATGTCTCTAGAAGTGTTGGTTGAACATATTCAAAAGAGGCCTCCAAGACACGGCCGTGGGGAAATGCCCAACATTCAAAAGCCAAGCTGGCATGAAGTCACCAGTTACTTAGCAACAACCATGACATATTGTCTGAGGATTGCCTGCCACTGAAACTTGCATTAAACTCTGTCTGTGACTATCTGGACATCAGAAACAACACTGCAGTCCCAGTAGCAACGTGAGGCTTTGTACACCTGACTACCAGTGAAGAATCAACACAACATCACAGAAATGAGTTACCCCCCGACACAAACCAGGACCCATACTGGAGTATATGACAGCTCAATAACATAATAAAACAAGCTGTAGCCTAGTTATTAGTGAATGAGTATTGTGCCTGTGAAATAAAACAAGAAAGATAGTAATTAATACATTATTTCCAATTGCACAACAAACCAGCGTAGGAACATCATATATATTATCACATATTAAACATATTATCATATATTAAACCAGTCAGTCAGCCACAAGTCAGCAGGAGAAGTGACACCCAACTAACAGGTAATTAATACACATATTTAATTACCTGTACCACATTTATTTTTAGTAAGTAAGTTAACACAGTATGTCGGTGGTGGCACACAAACAAACACTAGGCCTGGTGCACAACCGTTTAGCCAAACCGTTAGGAGCAGTTATCCGAGGGGAGGGGGGTTGCCGTGGTTACCTGGCTGCCTCTCCTCAGGCAGGTGGATATGGCGGCGGCGACTACGGTTACGCCGCTGTGGTTTAGCTTCTGGGTCATCTAGGGGTGTTTGGTCATCAGAAAAAAAGGGATTGGGGGCTTAGGGCGGCATGTAAACCAGAGACCAGTCTTTGGAGTACTGGCCTTTTTTCTACTTACTTACAATGCAACCAAAGCACTGCTGCACATTCTGGCTGTCAGAAGAGAACTAGCGCTTCCCTCAAGCATCTGTTCAGCACTGCTAGATACAATAAAGGTATTTAGTAGACCCTTGGACCATACAAGAGGCCATTGATGGCCAACTTCCTTACTGAGATAGTTTGACTTGCTTGTGGACTCCATGTTTCTGTTATTTCTGGCATATACGGTTGAATGTATGCAGCTTTTGGGTTTGTGAGTATGATGCTACCCTCCTGGCCAGATCCGTGTGTAAGAAGCGTCTTATAAAATTATCTTTCCAAATCGTGTGACTTCCCTACCTATTCCATTCTCGCTCTGTGAGGCGTTGTCCGATTCACTCATGCCATCCATCAGCGTGGCATCCTCATCCGTTCTGCGTCGTCGGGATCTACGGCGGCGGTTGGCAGGCGTGGCGGACTCGCTAGCATCTGTATCGGCCGTCTGGTCTGTCTCTGTGTTTGTCTCCAACGCCCCATAACCATGGTTACCCTCGTGGTCTCGAGACCCAGCTGCAGGGTTAGGATTAGAGTCATATACAACAATGCAATAACTGTGTGGTCACATCTGTTCCATCAAAAGCTATTGCAGGTCACTTTCCAGGTGAGAGGGAGGGTACATGTGAGTGTGTGTGTGTGTCCCTTCTATGTACCCTAACAGAGCATTTTACCTGAACTGTATCCTCCTCTTCCTCCTCTTCCCCTTCCTCCAGGCCCTCCTCGGCCCCTGCCGGCCCCTGGCCTCCGGCGGCTGTCTCTTTGTTGCCGCGGGCCCCTCTCCCTCTCCCTGTCAGTCAATTCATCAATCAATCAAAATCTCACACATAAGCAGACTCAAAGCTTAACAATAAAAGCAAATGGGAAACAAAATTAAGACAACAAAACAATAAATAAAAAAGAAATATAAACACAAAAAACAATGGAAAATTTTGCAATCACACAAAGAAAAATGTAAACCTTACTCGGATGAGTGCCATGTTAAAAGGATCAGCTCAAAGAGCCTATAGAACCACTAGCATCCAATCACCAGTTACTTAGCACAGCCATGGAACAGGACTGTGGAGATAACATGTCTGCCACTGAAAACTACAACAGCCAAACTCTTTTATCATCTCTGGGTTTGATTCAACCTCACACCCACCTGTCCTGGTCCTCTCCAGCCAGGGACCAGTCACTCAGCTCATCTTTGCGCTCTGAATCTGTCTCAGAGGCGTTGGACTGCTCTGAGTTGGTGCCTGGAGGAAACAAGCAAAAGGACAGAGAGACAGCCACACAGACAGGTTAGGAGAGAATGGATGACAGCTATGCTTCCTTCTGCTGAAGCAGTTTATTCAAACTCTGGAGCGTTTACTCGTTTGTTTGGGCAGGTGTAAAAAATGCAAATTCAAACTCTGGTGTGCACCGAATAACTGCAATGAGACGCAATGAGTCTTGATCCTCTTCTAAGTGCGGTGTGTTGAAAAGCTTAGCATGATGGACTTGCTTGGAAACAGATTTGTTTTGTATGCTTGTATGCTTCAGCTAGACGGAAACTGCTCTTGTATTGCGGAGAACTGGACTGAACACACTCTGATCCCCCTGAGATCACTATGCCTCACAGTCACACAAAGCAGATGAGGGAATTCAATAGTAAATGAAAAATTGCACATTTCATTCTATTACCCAATAATAACATGTTTCAATCCAGTCCGTTTTGGAAACATTGGAACCGGTTCCTCAGAGGAACCAGGTCCAGATTTCCCAACCCCATTAAAGCTGCACTAGGCAACTTTGGCTGCTCCAAATGGAAGATACTCGTGTAAAAATTGTGTAACGTGATGTCAGTAAACTGCATCCAGGACACTTACTATATATTTATCAACCTGCTCCGTCTGTGACCGCTTCATACCAAAGGAACAAAACAAATTATCAACGAGTCCAGCTTTTTCTGGACGTAGTGCTAACTCGCTGCTGTTTAGGAGACAGTATATATTTCACTCTTAAGTTTCAATTCATCACATTCTGTGCCCTGAGAAGACTTCCCACAAGTGACCATATCAGACACCAGAATTTTATTTGGGCATTTTATTTACAGGGTCTCAATAAGCTGTTGCAGACCCACTTTGTGATTTAGGCTGACAGGTGTGTTTTTACACACAAACTTGCTTAGTGCAGCTTTAAACACTACACAATCTCACACACAAAATCAAGGTGCAGAAAACGTGAAGTTATATTTTCTGGTTTAATATGTGATTGGTGTGCCTACCATATCCAGAGGTGTAGTTGTGGCCTCTGCGCCCATGGCCCCGGCCGGTGTAGGAGCGACTGGTATGCAGGGAGGAAGAGGCGGCGGCGCTGCCATCTGTGTTGTGCCCTCCTCTCTCGCCTCTCTCGCCTCTCTCGCCTCTCTCGCCTCTCTCGGCCCTCTCGCCTCTCTCGGCCCTCTCGCCTCTCTCGCCCCTCTCCCCTCTCTCGCTTCTCTCGCCTCTCTCCCTGTCAGCCGGTCGGTGGCCCTGGGTGATCTGACGCAATTGCTCATCAATCTGCAACCGCTCCAGACGAAGCTGTTCAACCTCCTAAGGTGAGAGAGAGAGAAAAAACGGAGCAAGAAAGAGAAAGAAATACATCATGAGAAATGAGAGAGAGAGAAAAAGAGAGCAAAAGAGTGAGAGAGTGTGAGAAAGAAGGAAAGCAAAAAAGAAAACAAGCAAGAAAACAAGCAAGAAACACAATCCAGAGTGGTAGTAATTCTTAAAGGCTTTCAGCAAGTCAAAGCACACTCCAGGAAATGTATTTTTTCTTGTTAGGATCATCATTATACACACATCTACTTCATATCCAATTTGCCTTGACTTGTATATTCTGAATCTTGCTAGGCTGTTTCCCTGTGTATATCCCTCAAACTGTCTCAGCTCTTCCTCTAGCTGCTGGCCCTCCGCAAGAAGCTGCAGCATGTCCTACACACACACACAGCAAAACAAACAAACACAAAGCACCAAACACAACACAAACAGCGCAAAAACATGCAAACAGCAAAGGACACACATAAATCAAAATACATACACACTACAAAATGTACACACACAGCAAAATACAACAGTACAGTGATTGGCATGCTCATTATAGCAATGGAATTATTAATTTGTATGTCATACAAAATTACTATTGTAAACTTACTGAAAAATGTGTTTGTTGTACACAAAGAAATATTGTTGCATTTTGTATGAGGTAGCATACTGTATTAATATTTAAGATAATATTAACATTGATTAAGTTTACATATTTCCCATCAGGTATCACTTTATTTGAAGAACTGCATAGCATAAGCCTGTTACAAAGTGAAATGCTGGTGGCCAAGTACATGCTGATATCTAACAGCTTTTGATTGAAACTCTATTATTACTGGAAGGGACATAAAAAGGCTGCCACAGAATGGCTGGGAATGTGAGCTGTGGCATTAAGTGAAAGCAAAGGTTTGGCATCCTATCATAACACACACACACACACACCAAAAACAGACCCTTCTTCCCAATTCAACACATACCACACACATACCCACACAGGGGTGTCCTTACATTGAGGTAGGAGATGTGGTACTCCAGCAAGACCTGAACGTTGCCAACGCTCTCCTTGGTGCCCACAAAGGTGAATGGGACCATTCCCTGTGTCAGCAACACAAACACAACACAACGCACTAAATTAGTGTGGGACAAACATTAACTGAACTTAGTGGAAGTAAAATGTGTAGATGATTTGTGAAGTCTAAAGGAAAACTGCAGATACTTTTTTGGAGATGTCCTCAATGTTTTACAAGCAGCTTTACACCACCATTAGTAGCAGTAATATTGTAGTAGCGGTAATAGTAGTAGTAGTAGTAGTAGTAGTAGTAGTAGAAGTAGCAGTTTTAATAGCTTTACACCACCATTAGTAGCAGTAATATTGTAGTAGCAGTAATAGTAATAGTAGTAGTAGTAGTAGTAGGAGTAGCAGTAGCGGTTTTAATAGCTTTACACCACCATTAGTAGCAGTAATATTGTAGTAGCAGTAGCAGGAGTAGTAATCGTAGCTGTAGTAGTAGTAGTAGTAGCAGCCGTAGTAGCCTTACTTCCTGTCGTGGCTGCTTGTTGTCGTTGTCTCCTTCTATCCTGACTCTCACCACACCAGATTTATCCACAATCTCCTGGATGACCTTACCGTTCTTACCAATCACCTTGCCTAGGGACAGACAGCATGGAAAACATTAGGAAAATCACACATCGTATCCATTACTTTACTTAGACTAGTTGAGTTTCCAATGCGACCACAGGAAACTTGAAAGCGTGGAGATCAGAAATAACCAGTTTCAGCGACCTCCATAAAAAATTAAAAATAACAAACCTCCCAACCCTGTCCCAACCCCTCCCGACTGTTTGGCTGAAACTGCCTGTTGTACAAGATAAAGTAACTCAGAGTTCAGTGTGTGTCATGATGTACAATGAAACATTTAATACAGTGAGGAAAACCTGCATTATAAAATGAATAGCCCCAGTCCTCACTTCTGATTGGCTGAGTCGCATTCAAAGCTGTTGTAAAATACCCAATAAACGCACGCTTAACCACATAACCACACTTGACCACATAAGTTTGCAGATTGCAGATTTCCATTCTTAAGTAAGAATGTCTGTCTACATACCAACGAGGTTCCTGGGCACCTGGACAGAGTCCTCCAGGAACTCCAGGAAGGTCCTGGCCTTCTTCACCGCCTCCTCTGTCTGGAAGACAACACAGAGCCACTTTAGCTGCCTTCCATTTGCTTCAATTAGCAGGAACATACTGTAAGTCCTAAAATATTTACAGCGGTCGAATGAGAGACACAGTCAGTTCAGCACAGTCAGCTTCAGAATAAAATCAGCAAATGATCACAAAACATTTATAAAATCCACCGAAAATGACCTATGTAAACGACACTATGGAACAAGTATGGAAGTATTCAGAGTGAAAGACTGGAGTCTGACCAGAAGCAGGTAGGCTGAAAGACAATTAAGCCTAGCAAACAAAGCCTACAAAACTTACTAACTCACTCACTCACGCACTCACTCACTCACGCACTCACTCACGCACTCACTCACGCACTCACTCACCTCTCCGTAAATCCTGAAGGTGCCAGTCTCCTCATCCAGCTCAATAGCGGTGACACCTGGAACTTTCCGTGCCTGCTGGATGTTGCTGCCATGGCTGCCGATGGCCAGCCCCATCAGGTCTGTTCGCACCATAAACTCTTCCTGGAAGGACGAGGCCAGCTGCTTGGAGCTCTACACACAAACAAAAAACAAACAAACATGCTGTTATACTTGTAAAAACATTCTCTTAGTAAAATGAATTCACAAGCACACCTACATGTCTGGCCAAGATTATTGGCACCCTTGCATTTTATGCAGATAATGTAAAGTTTGTAGAAAAAGTGCTACCTCAACCACATTTTGTGCCGATAAAAAAAAGCAGGTTGACTGATGCACACTTTGCTTCCATAACAACTAGTTGCAGTAGCTGCCATTATTAGCAAACAGAATTTCTGTACAACTCAGACACTTACCAGAAACCCCTGACACAGCCAATTTCATCAGCGAATCATTTACTACCAACTTCTCTACCTCTACTTTGTCCATTTCCATTCTGTTTGTTGTTTCAGCTGCCTACATAGCGTGAAGTCTCTTTTTCGTTGCAATTGGTCGGTCCACGTAATGAGAACTTTTCTAAACTTTAGAAAGCATTCCACTCTGCCTAAAAACACACCAGGAGTAGTGCTGGAGTAGCAGCTGCTACTTCAATGTAAAAAAAAGGTGCTGGCAGTTTGAAAAAAAGCAGAATTGTGTGAACACAGCCTTAGAGTACCAAAGTGTGCAAATATGCAATCTTATCAATATAATGAACCATGATAGGTGGCTCCTGATTCCTGAAGTTTATTGACTGCCCTCTCCTGGCGTACTAAGCTGACTATCTGACCATGGTGACAAACTAACCACCATGGTGCTATAGTTACTAACTGACCTCCAGGTGTTTTGTGGCTTCCTGGTTGCGTGACATCAGCAGCAGCTTGGTCCTGATGCTGCGCAGATGCATGTCACTCAGCAAGGAGACACGCTTCACTGTCGCCTCATTGGTGGACTACACATACACATACACATACACGCACACGCACACGCACACGCACACGCACACGCACACGCACACACACGCGCACACAGGAAATAGGAGTAAGAATTATTAGCACATGTTGAACTATTGCCTTGTTTACTACTAGAAAAGAAACAGATTTGTCATCCACTGCACACTGGGCAGGACAGGGCTGTCACATTAATATTAAATTAATATTTCTAACAAGGCTAGTAATAGGCCTGGAATTGCTGTGTATACTACTACTGATAGCAAACCACAGGATTAGAGTACTAGAACAGAACAGAGCAAAACAGTCACCATGATGATCAGTTGACTGGTCTCAGGGCAGTAGAAGATGCGACAGGCTCCCACAGCTTTCTTAAACTCCTTATGGGCATTCTCATTCTGGCACCTGGAATACAAAAAAAACAACAACTTTAGAAGGCCCAATCCTTTACGCAGTTGCAAACAAAAGGGTAGACACATCCCTGAAAGCTAAAGCGGGGGGTTGGGGAAAATTGAATGGACTGACAGAACTTACATAATCTCTACATGTATGTTACCCATAACCGATATTCTTCCTGATCACCTTCAGACCTGCACTGTCTACATCAGATATGACATCTTATGACTGAACATTACCCATAACCACGACTACAACTTTCACTTGAGCTATTCTAGCTATGACACTTTGCATTATTAATCTTTTCCAGTATCACAGAACCCTGTTTGTATAGCAGTGGTTATACTGGATCATGGGGGGAACAGGGGTTATTTAAAGGAGGACTTGTATTATATTACAGTTAAGTGTATATAGTAGGGGCAGTACTCTTGTGGAGGAAGCTCTCTCTATAGAGGTAGGTAGTGTATGGTTGTTGTATACGTGGTTCATTGTTATATTGGTATTTGCTGTAAGTGCGGCTCTGGTCTGTGTAATAGTTAACGTGTATGGTTCTAGTATATAAAAGTTATGGTGGTAGTTGATGTCGTTAGTAAGCAGTTGTACATACGCCTCTCGTAGATCTTGAGGGACAGGTACAGCGCACTTGTAAAAGGAGCCCTTGGTGACTGCCTTGTTGGTGTTGACTGGACGCAGGCGCTCAAAGGTCACTATCTCATTGTAGGTGGCGTCGCAGGCCGCGTACTCAATCACATAGAACTGCACAAACACACACACACACACACACACACAAACACAGAGGTTCAGTGCATAAATAATACACCTACAGGAATAGAAACTAAAAAGCTTTTCTTGACATATTGAATTTTGGCATGTTAACATAACCTGGATAATTATCTTGAAAATGTATGAATTAGGAACCTTTGTCTTGAAATGATACTCACATCTCCCTTCATCATGCGGACTTTAGCCAGCCACCAACCACAAGGCTCCTGCTCATTGGCTCTGGAGAAGATCTGACCGGAGAGAGAGACAGAGAGAGTAAGAGTCAAACGGAAAGAGCGGGAGTGAAAAAAAGGCAATAGTTAAAGCAACTATACGTATATCATAAAAAATGTCATGCGCACACGTCATCCTCACCTCCATCTCCTCCCCCTCTCCGATCTCCTTCTTAGCGTCAGCAGGAGGTGGCATCCTGACATCACTGAAGGGCACCTGGCGCTCTGGCTGCCAACTGAAAACAATAATATTTAAAAACAAGCAACATACACATTACATACACAAAATATGACACTCATACTTAGGACCACAGAGGAAATACCTAGCAGTCGTCCAACATATGCAGAAATATTTGTGCTTAGAAAGCATTAGGTGATAATCAGTCTGAGCAAACCGAAGAGGAACAGTAGTTTCATCGTTTTAGTTTCAGAGCAGGCATTGGGAAGGATGTGGTGCACAACACACAGTGAAGATGAACCCAAAGCACAGCAGCATTTGCAAAGCTTCCTATCTGCTACACAAGCAGTCAGGGCAGGAAATTAACTTATGTTCATCCTCCACTCAAATCGACCATTGCTAACAAAAATAGCTCATGAGATTTTGAACTTCACACATTTTATGAAAGCAGCTGGAATATAGGCAAACTGAAACTCACTTGTTCTCAAAGGCAATAGTGAGAGAGTCATCGTGGATATCTCTGACAAAGCCCTGCAGGACAGAGAGAGACAGGTTAGCCTACACAAACACATGGACAAATCACTGGAAGACAGCATCAAGTCTTTCAGTTTCACAAGTGGATATGACAAAAGTATAGATAGAGACTTGAAACTTGGCAAAGTGATTGTTCAAGCAAAAGTTCTCAGCTTTGTGGTGAATATAAAAATATTGAGAGGCACATAGGCAAATAGCTTGACTTGATTAGATGAACTACTTAATGTGAGTCCCAATTCGCCCCAAATGTGGTGGGTAAATAAAACACAATTCAGGGTCTCTGTGGTTCAACTTCACACAGTTGCATTGCCACAGATCATTTAAAAGTTGGTGACAATTTAAACATTGTCCTGAAATTAAACTGAAAATTGCTAACAGGTTGTGTTGATAACAGGCATGAAATGGGGTATCAGTATTGGATTATATCTGACACAATACTGATATCTGATAAAAGCCATGTCCAACAGAAGTCAGAAATCACAATAAATAAAATAAACATAATTTGCAAAGCAGTAAAAGCTGTCTAATGACCCCTATAGTTATCAAAAAAGTTATCAATATGATTGGTACTGTAGGTTCAGTGCTCAGAGTATGTGTTTTGGAAGTGCAACACAATAAATGTGTGTAGTAGTGTTGGATTTTCACTACCTTCTTTTACACAGCAGAAATAAGCTCTGAGACAGGTGGAAAGCAGATTATTGCTTGGGCACAAACCACAGTCTCTTGACCATTTCCTAGGTAGCCTGAAGCCAATAAATTGGGAACTTGTAGACGCCTTTTGCATCTTGTGTGAGGGGGGGGGGCTTCAGAGTTACATCAGCAACCCTCTGTTGCCAGAAACAGAATCACACAGTGCTGTACATAGAGACTCAGGAATTCAGCTGGGGCAACTGGCAAGCGGGACAGAGGATAGAACAGGGCAACTTGTGAATGGACAGAATAAGGTAGTGAGGAGAAGCAGACGCAGAGAGGAGTGAACACAAAGGAAAGGAAGAGGGGAGAATGGAAGTAAAAAGTGTGGGAGAGGAGAAGAGAGAAGGGGAGAGGAAACAAGAGGAGTGGGGAGGAGGGGAGGGGGAGAGGAGAGGGGAGGGGAGGGGAGGATAGGAGGGGACAGGAGGGGACAATTCATCCAGGCAGCAGGTCTAGAAATAGCTTTTCACTCCACGGTATCAATGACCCTCTCCTGACATGACAACTGGTCCAGATTGACAAGGAACAGCTGATATACACACACACACCAAATAGCTCAGCCATGATGCAGTATCAAATAAAAGACAGCGATACACAACCGTCTGGGAAGTTAAGTTCAACGAGCGCTCGCAACTCACTGTCACAAATAGCTTATGTTGCCTCACACAATTGAATAAGCTATATGGTCAATTATATTTGTCATTTTTAAAAACCGAATAAACAAACAATACTACTAGTCGAATACATTTTTTTTGTTTAAGCTAACAAGCAATCCGAAGTAAATACAAAATACATTTTGAGCCAACAAGTCGGCTACACACCCACAGCCTAAGGTGTTCATAGTGACAGATTTTCTGCTAATCTTAACTTAGTTTGGCATTTTCCATTGGCGTTAACAGTTACCCAACTAGCAAGTAACATTAGCTAACTTTTAGCTTAGGGTGGCTAACGTTACAACCAAACGCCAAGCAAATAATAACAGCCGATATCGGTTAAATATTTCAGCTATCATAGATAACGTCGTGTTTCTTCAACTTGAGGTTTGAAAGAACGTCGCCAGTTGACTGTCGGTAAGGACTTGTGAGAAATGCTAGGCAAGTTAGCTTAGCCAGCTAACTTTGGCTAGCTTAGCTAGTAGAAGCTAATGGCAACCCGTTAACCGGCTCAACTTTCTCTAACAACGGGAAGATGTTACCGTGGTCCATTAGGCTTTACGTATGTCTCAAGTTGTAGCCAATGTAGTGATTGTTGGAGCGTGATAAGCAGGTATTTACCTTGTAATAAGCTCCGTTGGAGCCACGGACCTCCACAGCCAGTTCCTCCATATTGGACACGCAAAGCATGCTGGGATGACAGGTGCTCCTTGAAGCATCGACTTGGAAGGCTGAAGAGGTAACTGCTACATGATAACGTTAATATCTTATTAACATTCAGTGATTTACACCCTACTATGAATCTAACTTAGAAAAACGCTCGACTTGCAACTTGCTGAAGACTCATACCATTCCAGGAGAATGTGTTGTTGTCATATGGTGTATGTGTGTAGTAAAGGTCAATTTACAATCTAACATTACAGACAATTCACAAAGATATGAACCTGCTGAAAAATTGATTATTTTTGAAATTGTTACTAGTTTGCTAGGAGCCCTGTAGCTAGTTGGCTCTATAGTGACTAATGGCATATTTATAAGGAATTATATTTTAGACCAAAGCCAACCAAAGAGGCTCCACATATCTTGGGCCCTCCAAAGGCTTTTCATTGAGATAATGTTTGGATGTACTGATACAATGAAATGTATTTTCTGCGGGTAGATGTTTTAATTAAGTTGCTTTTTAAAAGACATGCTAGTACGACTTTAGAGAGCTATATTAGTGAATTAATAGATTTCTAACTAATGAATGTGTATAAGTGCTTCTTGGCCCACAATCCACCACCCAGGGCTTTCGGCCCTTGGCCCTGCAGGTTTTGGGGTTTTGGCAGGCCTGGATTAGGCAATAAATTAATAATGTATGGATACCAAAATTAAAGGAAATACTTGACTTCATGATGTGTACAAACAATATTAACATCTATTAAGCTATTAACACCCCCTACAAGGGCAGACACAGTTATGAACATTATTTTGGCTACAAATTGCTTAAAATATATATAAACAATATAGTATATCTATATGCATAATATATAGATAGGGATTCCATGGTCCATTTTCAGTGCATAAACCTCTTATTACAACTAAAAGTGCACTTTTGGGAGTGAAGTTGGACAAAAAACCCAGCGATGTATTGAGCAGTGGAAAGAAGTCATCCTTCACCCTTCACCCAGACTGTTTTGTGTGTAGCATTTGCTGAAAGACGTCTACGGGCCCAAGTGCTTTCCCACAGTGAAGGGTTCTGGCAATTCTGTTGCATTTTACTGAACCCCTTCATGGCCAGTGTAAATGGCAATCAATACAAAGGCATTCAGAGTGATCACATTCATCCTACGGTGAAGCATTTCTATCCTGACGAGAGTGGAATCTTCCAGGATGACAGTCCCCCCATCCAGACGGGACTAGTGGTCACTGAATGGATTTATGAGCATGAAAACAATGTAACCCAGATAGTGCGGCTGTCCCAGACCCCAGATCTCAACCCAGCTCAGCACTTATGGGAGACTCTGAAACGGTGCCTGAGACACCAAATGATGGAATTTCTTGTGGAAGAACAGTGTTGCATCCTTCCAGGAGAGTTTCAGACACTACTAGACAAATCTAGTCTAAAGTGAATTGAACCTGTCCTGGTGACTCGTGGTGGCCAAATGCTCTATTAAGACACCCTTATTTTGATGTTTCTGTTATTTTGTCACCTACCTGTAAATCTCCAGTTTATAACTGCATGCCTGTATTGTATGTATCTTACATGTTTTAACTGGGGGGGGGGGGGGGGGGTCTTTTTGATAGGGTCTACTTTCAGCCGTGGAATCAAGACCGTAGGGTGAGTTTATAGATGTTTCTTCCTTTCGGAAGTCTCAATTCAGTTTAACAGAACTTAATTTATCCTACACAGAGCAATTGGATGGGTACGATGTGCAAGCTGTGAAATAAAAAACACATCTTAAACACTGAAACTGAAGAACTCCTTGCCTGAGACCACACAAGACCAATTGGTCCAATGGGTAGGGGACATTTCCTTGCGACTAATCGCCAGTGATGGGTTTCCAACACATCCATAATTTGTTTGTTAACAGACAGCTCATACTAGCCTATAGTAGACAGGAATGATGTTTCCCAGTGACTAGTCATTTACCAATAAAACAAGAACAAGAACCTTCCTTTACAATATAGCCAGGTGATATTATTTAGTCTTACAAGGTCTTTGACAGGGCTGCTTGTTGACAGCATTCTTCAACAGCCCACTGTGTGGATTTGGGATAGACAGATAAGACAGCTGCCTGGTGCCCTACTTTTACAAACAGCTACTGTGACACCTAGTGGCCTCCTGGGGACTGTTCCTCCTTTACAGCAGATATTTGTTTAGATCTGGCACCACCATGGGACTATACCAGTGACACACCGCAGAGTTGATATTCATGCCAAAACTCAAGAGACCTCAACAGGACCCAATGGGATCAAGTCTGGCTGAATTTCTCATTTTTATGGATTTGTTTGGACCAAACACAGGTTCAATAATATTGGCAAAATTCTATTGTTGGCAATTTATCATTAGAAATAACATGAGCAATATAAGTTTAAGTCAATTTTGAGCTAACAAAAAACTATATCCCTCAATTTGGGTTTGAGTAGATTTTTAGGGGGTTTGGGTCTGGTCAAGCGGAGACACAAAAATTATTTATTATTATTATTATTATTATTATTATTATTATTAATAATTATTATTGATGGTTTGGAAATGTCACTGAGGTTTCTATGATCATGTAGTTATCATATACAAATAAATGCTGGGCATGGTCTAAAATGCAAGAACCTGGAGGAAGTATCCCTCCCATACAGTAAAGAGGTTTAGCACTAAGCTGAGGTAGGCCATTGCTCTATTAAAAAGTCCACTGGCTAAATTCCCTATACAGTAGGTGTTTAGTTCAAGTACAACAGGGGTGATGGTGGACAAGTTTGAGTTTGCCTTGCATTTTTCTAAAAGTTAACATGAGGAAGGCATTAACAATCAGTGCAAACTAGACATATGTCATTCCCTTCAAATCATTCCCATGCTGTCATTTACAGTATGATGGACAAACAATTAGAAAAAACATAAATTCTTATAAGCATAATGTAACACAAATATACAAAAGTAGAAGCCAAAAGTACGTTCATAGACTGATACGGTGCAGCATCAAATGTGTCCATTTAGATAATAAATCCATAAATGTGTCAATTTACCTCTTCAGGGGAATTGGTAATTAGTTCATTATATAAAAAACGTTCAGGCTTTGCTATTTTTGGTCTTGTTTGTTTTACTGCAAGGACTAGATCACAGTGGTCATAATTTCAGAACAATACATTGTAGTTACAGTATATTATTAAATGCAATGAAACATGAAACAACAGGAAGTACAATTCTTGGCTAAATCAATGCATGTAAAGAGGTGAAAGGCCGGCTTTTCTAAACATTTAGTTTACATGAAGCCCTTTTAGCTACTGATAGCTTTCATATGTGAATATAAGGTGTCGTACAGTAAAATAAAGATATGGGCATTGTCACACAACCAAATGAAGAAATATTATAATCGTTTTGTGAGCATGTTTTAAGATGTGTTTTGATATATTCTGACACTGTGATGTGGAAAAGATGAGGACAGTGTGTGTGCAGTGTTGGTGCTGTGCTGTGTGTGGTGTCTGTGTTGGCTGTGGCTGTGTGGCGGCTCTGTGGTGAAAATATTCTGCTTGGTCTGAAGACATTACCACAGACCCTCGCGGTCCGCCTGATAGTCTGTCCTCACGTTCTGATTTAAACCAGTTTACCAATTCCATTATGCTAAGCCCGAACACTGGTTGGGAAATGATGAACGATTATGTGAAATACATAATCTCCCCGCCGCACCATCATTGCAATATGACAGCCAAATTTCATTCATCCTATCCAATTTCTTCCTTATTTAAGGAAAGAAAATTACTGGGCCCAGTAATCAGATATGTAGCGAGGCTGTGTGCAAGAGTTAAGCCCACTCCCATTAGGCTTTCAGCCTTGCTCCTAGTTGAGTCAAATGCATGCACACACAGAGAGACAGATACACATGTTCCACATGTCTGACCCTCCTCAGTTCTCACATCCCCTTTCACCCGTTTCAAGGACTATTATTTGGCCTTGATATATTCTGTACAACATCATCCGTTAGCAATGCCAGTTTGAAACACAGTGTCCCATAAGTGGTTTAGAGGGCTGCATACAGGCATTTCTCCCACACACTTCAAACTACAGTCTACTGCACAGCCTTCTCTCTCTCTCTTTCGCTCTCTGTCTCACTCTCGCTCTCTCTCTCCTGTACAAATGTTCTTTTTCCAAACAACAACATCATTTTTAAAATGAGGGTAAATTAGGTAGGAATGCAATTTTGTCTTTTCGCTGTTATTATCCTCTGACAAAAATCAAATGAGACATTATTTGGCACCAATCTTCATTCCCCCTATTTTTGTGAAGCAAAATCACCAGTGAGCTGCTATATTAAACACCATGTAATTTATTGCTAATACTCTGGATATCAGTGCCTCTTAGTAAGCTCCAGTGTCACAAACATAGAGAGAGAGAGAGAGAGTGAGAGAGAGAGCGAGGGAGAAAGAGAGAGAGAGAGGTGTATTGAGTCTATGACTGTTTGTTCTCCTCCACACTGTCCAATTTCTCCCTCCAATCGGGAATGCATTATAGGTGTAATTGAAAATTAGTAGTACATCTTTTTTTCGGGGGGTAATTTATCAGGCCTCATTGTTCCTGTGTGACACCTCCAGGGCCTGCTTCTAACAAGGAGCCTGGAGCACCGAGAGGCTTTCTGCCTGCCCAGGCCCCGCAGCGCTCTTGCCTGCTTTGTCACTAATTGTGGCCTCCTCTCCGCTGAATTGTGAGTCGGGTAAAAGAGCTTGTTGGCTCGATGCGATGAAGCTGCCGGCGACGCTCTCACCATTATCAAGGATACTCTTGATCTTTTCAAAAGCAGGAAATAGATTTTTTTTCCCCTAGCCTCTGTTCAATCACACAGGGGGTTGGGGGGGGAAGTAATTTGCAATGCGTCCATTAGTTCTTCATTAAAGCAAGATTAAATTGCACCTCAAATCACATCTGCCTTTTCTAGAGTAAAGGGTGGCAGTTTTAGGGCCAAAACTAATTACTAGTGCCAATGAATGAAAGAGGAAAAACAGGGCTGTTTTTACATGAGATAGTGTGGCCTGTCATTATATTCAGACTAATTCCACTCTGCCTGCTCTCTTAATGAGACCAGAACGTCCTCATCTCTCTCTCTCTCTGTATCTGTGTGCACTCCAAATGTATAATTTTGATAGCACTTGGAGTTTGCATTAATTAATTTTTCTGAGAGACCTGCTACAAGTGCCAAATCTGTGATGTTCTGAATTATCATTTAGAGAAAAAAGAAAAGAGAGACAGACAGACAGACAGGGGCAGAGAGAAAGACAGCCGCTGAAAAACACAGTGAGGGAAAAGAGAGAAAAAGTGAGAGTTGTGTGCAAAAAAAACACAAATTCTCAAATACTCATTGTCAAGTTATGTCACGTCCTGTCGTGGAAAAAAACTCTTTAACGTGAACGTCCGCGATTGTCGCTTCAAACTTTATTGAAAAAAATGCTCATCTGGAAACAAGCAAGCAGTTTTTTCATCATTCCTGAAAAGTTAACTTTTTAGGGATGTGAGAATTTCATGCAACAGCAAACGTGCAATTACGCAAGCTAGTACACACCAATCCTTTGAGAGTCTGGGCCCCAAAGCAAACTGATTTCCCCGCATCCAGTACAACTCTACCGCCTCACATTTAAAACAACCAGGCAGGGGGGGGTCCACTGTAGTGAGGGAGTGACTGTTAGAAATACTTACAATACTTACATACATACATGTAGAATCGAAAAGAATCATAAAAAGGCAAAATACAAATGCTAAATGAAATCATACATTTGGAGTTTGTTGTAGGTGATGTTGGTCTGGTAACATATTCAAAAGGAAAATGGTACTAAAAAGGAAAAGAGCCCAACAACACACATTGAGCACACAGTATTTATCCAGGTGCATTAGATGGATTGAGGTGATTCAGTCCTCCAGGTCCATCCCACATTTCAACACCCAGCTCGCAGTGTTTCCAGTAGTTTCCAAAGTGGCGAGAGCAGATGCTGACACTTGGGTGCGTTGAATTGTGGGATGAGAAACATCACACACGAGGGTTCATCGCCACCAGGCCATAATGGTCTAGTGCTGGAATGTTCACTGTCTGTTATCTTTTCATGTAAACATAAGAAATACTGCCCACCTTTGTCGCTCTTCACGTTTTTGTCAGTTGTACGGGCCTTTTTTTGTGTATTTTTCTGGTTCGGTACACCTGGGTTACGTTCCCAGTAAAAACCTTGACATTGAATACATGTTGATACAGCCTGCACCAATATTGAAAACCTGTGTAAATACAGCACCAAAATGAGCGTTGCTGCTACCTCAGGACCTTAATATCTTTCTGATATCAGTTCAAAACAGTTTCCAAAGCTTGTTTTGATATTTGATAATATTACATTGTGAAAACCTTCCGCTTTTTTGGGTTGACGTTGAACTTGTCCATCTCCTGCACGTCGTTGTTCATCAAATGCTTTCTGGGAAGCTTTGAGACGACAATACAAACTCAAAAAGCACCCCATTTGTCAAGTGTCGGGATGAACTTGGTGACCTGTCAGCTGGTCCACTATAGTTAAAAGGGGAGCGCTCTCCGTCTCACTGCTGTGGCCTGTATTCAGTTTGTACTGTATATACATGACCTAACATGGCACCCTGCTCCCCAGCCTCTCTCCTCTCTCCTCCTCTGCGCTCTTCTTCCCTCCTTCCTTCTTTCCTTCTCTCCTTTCCTCCTCTCTCTCCTACCTCGTTTCATCCTCCCCTCTCCAATCGACAGATGCACTATTTGTGTGCGCAGGGGTTGAGGGTGGTTAGATTAGTCTAAGAGCTGAGAGCAGCCGAGACTCACAAACAGGATTTAGCATGTTGTCTCACAGTGGCAGCCCTGCCTGGGATCACATGGTGCTGATGAGCCCTGGAGGCATAACATGCTTATGGCAGATACACCGCGATTTACAGAGACAGGAGAAGTGCAGAGTACACCAACTTAACATGTGTGCATTTGTTAACAGTGCACAAAGTTGAGGATGTTGGCATCTTTAAATGAGTCAACAATGTTGTGAGGCTTTACCTCTGCGCTGCGTATAAATCTCTTAATGCACATTACGGGCTTTTCAGAGTTCCCAGCTGATTAGCCCTCTCAAGACGATTTTTGCCATCCCTAAAAAATTTTTTTTTACACACAGTGCATTTTTTTCCTCGCAAAGGTACCAAACCTCCTTTCCTTGCAAAAAAATATATATGCACTAGCACTAATTTTTTAAGCAGAGGAATCACCCCACTGGTTTCTGCTGAAGTGAGATTTGGCTGCAGAGACCGCGCTGGTTCCAGAAATTCAAACCTCATACCATTCCAGGCTGGGCTTATCCTAAGCTTGTTAGTATGTGTGATGCCGGGACCGATAGGGACCTCTACATTACCATAACGCTGCTGAATTAACTATGATCTTCCACTGCACCGGGAGAAAAACTGGCCCACAGAAGTTTTGCAATATGCTGCGCAGGATATTATGATAACATGCTATAATAAATGTTTATAATCTACTTACTGGAGGACCCAGGGTTCAAATATGTTTCTATATTAGGCTTATTAATGCTCCCGCAGATTTAGAAGAAACTGTTCCGCGGTCAGAATGAGCAAGTGAAATATGCACACTTAACCAGAAATAGGGAAGTACAAGGTCTCAGTGTGGTGATTAATTTGAATTGAGAAATAACTGGGTTGTGTACTGATACATCACACATCACAGGGACAGGTCCATGTGTGGAGTTCAACATATAGTCAAAGGACAGTAAGTAAAGGTTTTTCTCTATCATTGTTTTAGCACAGTGGTTAAATCAGAAGATGACACTTAGTTCTGTTGTTATTTCGTCATCTACTCATACGAAATCCATATTACACTGTAGAAGAGTCGGTAACAAAAAGACTAACTTTACCTCTCTGTCCCCTTTTGACTGTATTAATAATCAATCACCATACCAGTAAAAGTTCTTCCTCTGACCTGTTCTGTTAATCCCACTGTTGGATGCATGTTTTGTTGGAAATGCCACAAGGCCCACAGACATCCATGAGGTATTAGACGATACACCCCTAAAGTAGCCTTATTATACCGCTCGTCTTATTTTGATAAACAGTAATTTGGTGTCATGGAGGACAGTAAGGAGTGAATAGGACCTGTCTGTCTATCTGTCTCTCTGCCATTCACACCATTCTCTGTTAGGTTAGCTCCTCTAAGACTCCCCTCTCTCTCTCCCTCTCTTTCTCTGTGTTGACACATATACATATCACACACCGGGATTAGCATGACATTGACTGTAACAAACCTCTCTTTTGAAAAAAAACCAAAAAAAAAAAAAACCATCCTCATTCTATAGTGGAGGTGCCCAGCCAGAAAATAGCATACTTAGACAACAATGGCGTGGTAAGTACCTTAGCAAGGATCAGCGCTGGCAGAGTGAAACACATTACAAAACAATGGCTGACTGCCTGCCTGCTTGGCTGCTTGGCTGGCTGTCAGAAGCTGTGGGGCTGCCGCTGTTATTTGTCAGGGGAGAGAAAAGGAGACAGAGACACACATCATCATCTCTCTCCTCATCGCAGTAAACACTGGTGTGAATGACTGGTCACACGGAGTCTAATCCCTCGCAGCCATATCTCCCATGATCCCCTCTGGAAGCGTGGCGTGTGATGCTGTTTCACAACATAACAACAACATGGGTGTATAGATGCAGAGTGACAGGAGCGATGGCGGGGTAGAGTAAAGATGTGGATTGATGTAGATGTCACTGGTGGTATGAGTTTGATTTTAGTGGCGCTTGGATTATGACTTGAGGATTTTGTCCATGCACAAACAGTCCTAATTGAATGAAGTTGTAACAAAAAAAAGAAATGATTAACAATCCAAAACAAATTAAAATGTACAATCCTAATTTCAAAAAAAATAATCCTGCCACTGAATTACGCTAAAATAACACAGAATATCCAGCAATTATTAACCTTGATATCAAGCATTAAAAATACACATTTATATTCCAATATTTTGATATGATCTACATCAGGAAGTCAAATATATTCCAGTTTTATTATTGGGCCAATAATGAGTAGAGATTGTTTAATGCCAGTTAAAAGAGGGAAAGGGCCTCTGTAAGTAGGGGGGAGGGGCGTTACTAATGATATAAGAGCGAATGTTGGAGCATCTCCTGGAAATCTGGCAGAAATCCTAATGTCGCTCCTGTCCCCCTTTTAATGCAAACCAAATGAGCCTGCACTGTAATAAGAAGCTTCCCAGAATTAGTTTCCGTTTGCAGAAAATTGCAAAGGAAAAAAAAAAACCCTAGTACTTTTATCTATGAATTTCACTCCAGCATAAGCAAAAAAAAAAAAAAAGGCAGACCCTCCTCCGACATTATTTGGATGACGTTCCATCAGTAGCAGCAGCAAGAAATAACATTGTGCAAATTCTATGCATGTTAATGATAAATAGGAATCCACCTGCTCGCAGATAAAATGAGTTTAATTTCCCCCCGCCCGTGCCCGTGTGCCTGCCTGGCCTTTTAGAAATTACTTATGCACAGCTATTATTAAAATAGGGCCAGAGCAAATGAGAAAGAAGCGCTATCTCTGGAGAGAGTGGCTGGGTTTAGACTGCTGCTGCCAGGACTCTCTGCTTCACACAGTCAGCGTTTCTCACACACATACACACACCAACACATGCACACAATGACACACACACATGCACAAATGCAAACACACATAAGTCTGTGCACCACACACACACACACACACACACACACGTCCACCCTACAGCTCTTGCTGTTGTGGCAGCTCTGACCCTGTGTTTACTAAATTAACCCAAATCTACAGTGGAGTTCTACAGTGTAATGGAATTTGCCATGCTTTGTGAGAGAGCGCGTGTGTGTGCAACACTTGTGTGCATGTGCGTGCTAATATGGACTTGTGTATGAGCGCGAGTGCACGTATGCATGCGCCAGTGTAAACTTCTATGTGTGCATGTTTTGTATCAGAGTGTAATTTTTGTTGTTGGAAGGAAATTTCCTTGGGCTGCACAATGTGCTAGTCCCTGCATCTTCAGAGTAGCTGAGGATGTAACAACTGAATGCTGAAGCCTTGAAAAATATCAATCATAAGTAGTGACTAGAATATTTATCTGTGCATGGACAATGAAGTGGAAAAAAAACAAAATAGGCGAGGAGGGAGGGAGGGAACGTAGGCCAGGTGTTGAAATAAAAAAGAAAAGAGGTCAGAGCAAGAGTGGTTTTGTATGCAGCGTACTGTATATTCTCCGTCATCTCTGCTCCATTAGCAAATCAACAGATTCCTCTCAGCTCTCTCTTTGGCCTTGAACACTTCCAGAACATTCATCCTTTATATCCAAACAAGCTGAAGGATGTTCTGATGGCTGGCTGCACAGCCTCTCTCCATCCTGAACTCCAGCCTCTTCAACAGCTGATTGAATAATGAGTGGGGGAAAAAAAAAAAATCAAAACTGGAACTCATTAGGTGAAAAGAATGTTCTAAATTGGAACTGATTGAACACTCGAAGGTGACATTCTGACATTGTGGGAATTAAAAAAGAGGGTTCGCCCACTGACAGTAGGGCTGGCAAAACTGTATGGCAAAACAATGTTTCAGGTTCAGTGCATTTCAGATACAAAAAAAAAAAAAAGTCCAGTACAGTCCATTCAAAAACACAGAACATCTCTGGCCTGGCCTTGCAGTCTCAAAATATGAAAGAAAAGCATTACGGCCGTACATAAAATAAAAGCATTATGCCATGATGTGAAATAACAGAAAAAGATCAGTCCCTTAGCGATGTGCGGACCTGTTTGAGTTTTGTCTTGTGCTTCCCGCTGTGTGTGTGTTTTCTAATGACTGCTTGCTGTGAGGAAAATGGCCCCCGGGGGATTGTTAAGACTCTAGTAAATGAGGCTCGCTCTCCCCTTCACACACGCTCGGGGCACCGATTATGTCAAAACAGTGTTTAGAGTTGGAACAGTAAAGAATATTTCTGTCCTGTGAAATGAGCCCTCCTTTTGCTTGACAGGTTTTCTTTACAGCTGAAGCTGAAATTGCTATGGCGCGTTGTGATGTCACTGTGTAATGTTTCTAAATGATATACTATAGTAGTTCACAATAATGGAGAAGAGAGATTTAGGTTATTGTTATTATTACACCAGGCTAAGGACTGAACAAAAGCCCTGGAAACCTATCATTCTGTTGACACTATTCACTATGGACTAATGCATAGTATGATGTGACACTGTGATGCAGGTTTATAAGAAAATGAGGCCTGTTAACCCTGGTACCCAGTACACACTGTGTAACAAACAACGCAAGCTAGTGCAAAGCAGTGCTAACTGTAGTTTAACAGTCTCACAGTTAACAATTTCTGAGACCCTGTACTTTTTTTTAACCATACTTTGTATATATAATCTTATTTATACACTTATTAAATGTTACTTATCCTGCTCTTGTCTATCTTGTCTCTGTTTCCTCTGCCTCTCTCGGTTTTTTTTTATGACCCTGAATTGTTTTTAACCACGTCTGTAAAGCATTCTGGAGTTGGAGTGTTTTATGAAATGTGCTATATAAATACAATTGGATTTGTACTCCATAGAGGTATGTTTTTCTTGTTGGGATTGCGTGTCGTGAAAGTAAAGTACACTAACCCATATAATTAGCCTATACTCAAAAGCCTGCAAAATCAGGTTTTTGGGTGACTATGAAAACTATTTTGAAAATGTGTCTCCCCCCGTAGCAAAAGTTTGCACACCCTGCTGTACATTGTGACAGTGCTGAGGTGAGGGCCAGTGACAGCAACAGGGTGAGAGTTTGATTGAATGGCAGTAGAGGACCTTACATCTTTAAATTCCTCATTATCCACTAACACACAGACACCACGTCCGCTCCCATTCCATTACCTACTCTTCTGTATTGTCATGCTCCGAGAATTCAATGTAGTACCTTTTATTGTAGAAAATGAAAAATGTCATTTCCCCCCTCTCTCTCTCTCTCTCTCTCTCTCTCTCTCTCTCTCTCTCTCTCTCTCTCCTAACACTAATTTAAAATGTCTCATCTCCCTCCACGTGTTCAACAATCTGATTGCCTCGGCGCTGAAGAAAGAGTCCTAGGAGGAGGAATCCCCCCTCTTTGTGAAAAGGAGTCCAGGTGGGAGAGGGGGGGGAAGGAGAGAGGGGGGAGGAGGAGGAGGAGGAGAATAGAGGGAGATGATTCATGAAGGCTGGAATCTGCAGCTTCATCAGAGTCGGTCAAGCAGGACAGCTGCTGCTGCTGCCCTCTGAAACCGGTGGAAAGACTCAGACCTTCACGGACTAAAGGTCTCATTCTTTTTTTCTTCTCAATCCCTCTGGTCTCCCTCTGGTCCTCTTTCTTTCCTTCACCTCTGCTTTTTCTTTGCTCTCTGTTTATTGCAGCAGTGCAGGGTCAGGATATAACCTGCCTAGAAATAAAGTGATCCTTCAGAAGAGGACAGTGACCATCAGTGTGTGTCCCTGGCTGGGTGATTAGGAGGAATTATCTATAGATATTTCCATTTATAGGGTAAATAAAAAGGAGGATAAACTATGACCTCCAGTCAGTGATCATCACGAGGCAAACAATCACCAATGTAAACAGAAATTAATTATATCTTCAGTTAAACATTAATGTATGTTTTTTTTCCTTATCCTCATATAACTTCCATGAGTTTGATACTACCTACTATGATATATAGACTGCTCTGAAAGGTGGGTACATTTAATTTAGGTAGGCTTCCCCCTTACTACATTCCTGTATAGCATTTCAAACATATGGCTCTGGTTTTTCACTTTAATATTCCTATACTATTGCAATAGGGACTTTAAGTGTTTCTGTGGTACTTCTGTGGTAGTGAGGGTCTAGTGAACTTAGCGAACTTTATGGTTTATCTCCTTTTTATTTTACTCAAGGATTTTCTGTGGTATTATTTTTTCAATGTAAGTTCTGCTGTGATGATTGTACTGCATCCTTCTAAAATGTATTATAGGATTACAATAGTTATTTCTGTAAGGGATCTTGTTCTGACAACATGATCAGAGGGAGATCTTTTTTCCCCTCCATTTTAGTTGAGTGTTGCATCAAAAAGTTTCTAAAACAATTTTAGAAAGCACCATGAATTGTTGCCCCTCCATTCAAACCAAAGAAACATATTTTGGTGTTCATAGGAACCTTTTGTTTATGTTGTGTACTGTATGTGATCTCTGTTTTTTGGCCTCACTCACAGACAGACTTACACTCATCAAATGAATGTGAATTCCACATGAAACACAATTCTTGTTTCAAAGAAAGGCAGAAAGCTCCAGCAGTAGGGATGGGATGAAGAGCAGAGTGTAATAGCTCTCTCTCTCTTTCCTACCAGTCCCTACCCTCCACTTCCAACAGCACTACCCGTGTGTAGCGATAGTGTTGCACTGCCCTCCAGTGGAGAGTTGCACAACAGCAGACCTGACCCATGCATAAGCAACATCAGATGAGGAATTTGTATTTGTATAATGTTCGTGAAACCTGAGACACCTATAGGGATCTTCACCCAAGGGAAGCAAGTCAGGAGCATGCTGGTTAACCAGGAGCAGGTAGGGCTTCAGTGCCTTGCTCAAGGACACTTTAAACACTTGGGATGGAGGGATGGAGTTTGGCTGTCATGGTAGATCAAGCTTATGACCTTCATGTTACCTTTAGATTCACACCAAGTGTGATGTTAGGCTACATCTCTGATGGTGCATCAAATGATGCTGGTTGATAAAATAGTCTAAAAGGCACCCTGCTCTATTCAGTGTATAATGTTTCTTTGTAAATAATTTGGCCAGTGTGTAAAATGTGCACTTTTCTGTTGTATTAAATCTGGATTCTCTGGCATGAGGTAACTACATGTTTTGTACGTTTCACGAGGACAGTGCTGAAAACGCCTGGTAAAAGGATCAGATACAAATACACTTTGGTAGAAAGATTTCACAGCTGGATCTCTGGATAACGAGTGGTGTATTTGGGCTGAATTCCTCTTATTCCCACTCATGTGCCCTTGTCCTCCATTCTCCATTCTCCACATAACTTTAACTGCTGTAATGGGAGTGCATGCCAAGGTCAATACACATACCAGGGGCAGAACCTAGAAGAACTAACTATTCCATCTATGCTCCATGGTGACAAAAGCTGTATTTTTCCTTAAAAACAGATTCTTCCCTCTACTAGAATTTTTAAACATTCCCTTTATGAAGGTGAAGGTAAAAAACGGTCTTTGGTCCTTATATAAAAATATACCAAGCATCACTGTGGACCAGGGGTGCAGACTGGGGGCCATTGGGATTCAGAGGCTTCGAACTTAAAGCGGGCTCTGCCTTTTGTACCAATTTTTTTTCTTGTATCCAGTGTGTAACACAAAGCACAAAGCAAAAACATTAGGCATTTCAAATAATTTCAGACATAATGGCGACAGTATAATCCATGCGCTCAGTGATGCGTCTTGCCAGGGGGCCCAAAAATTCCTCCAATGCCTCTTTAGTGGACTTACAATGACCGACTGAGTAAGCACCTACTGAACACAGGAACCAGTTGAACGGCTACAGGATCTTCTATAGTCAGTATTTATGAAGATTAAGATGTCAGGCCATTGAGACAGAAAGGATCAGGAGTCTGCGTGTATACAGTATTAGATGAAGAGGCTTCTTTGCTGCCTGTATATTAGTACTTAATCTGCCCTAACAAGATAGAGTGGGACATGTAGCCTCTCTCTGCTGCATCACTGATGATGGGCCCAGTAATGATGGAGGAGGGAAGGGAGAGGTTGGCAGCTAAGCCTAAAGTAAGCTACTTTGGCACAGGCCAATGCATAGCTGGTCGCACAGCCACTGGTGTATGTGCGTGTCCAGTTATTAAATCAAATATGTGACATCAAGTAGCTTAAAGCACCAATAAGCCATAAGGCCACTTTGGGCTTTAAATTCCTGAGTTGAGAGACAACTAGATGTGTACAGGCCATCGCAGAGTCAACATTTTGAAGGCAGTATTGCTTTAGTTTGGAAGGTAGACAACATCTACTGGACAATACAATGGGTTATGAAGTATATGAAAATGTCTTCCACATTGGATTTGTCCTGCCTACCTCCACCCCTGAGGAAAGCAATGCAATGTTCACCTCTGTTGCTTCAAAATGTTGGAATTCATTGGAAATCTTCTTGAACAAAAATATAATTACAATTCAAGGAAGGATGCCCTCAGAACATATCAATGTGCAATTTGTATCAGATTAGATTGGTCTGAATAAATGATAGGAACTATGCTTACTGAACTATGTCACGTCAACATAACTTGTGCAATATCAATGTGATAACAAAGGAAACATTTCAAGGTCTGTTGAGAAAACGTGGACATGAACTGAAGTAGCATGAGGTGTGAAAATGATTAAGTTGCTTTAATTCAATTAACACAACCACAGCCACAACATTTCAATAGGGTTAAGATCAGGACTGGGACCTTCCTGTTGAAGCCGTTGTGTTGTAGATTTGCTTTTGTGTTTGGGGTCATTGTCATGCTGCATGTTAACCTCTATTAAGCTTCAGATCACAGACCGTTATCCTGATATTCTCCTGTAGAATGAATAAAGGCAGCAAAGCAAGGCAGGACCACAAGGAGATAAATGACATAGCATACATTTTTGTAATCGATTCTTTATTGATTCAATGATTAAGTTAATTTTACCATGGGAGAAAATATTGTTTTCTGTTGTCTAGAGCTGCAACGGAAAACTTTAACAGTCAGGTTGTTTTCAAAGAAGTTTAACAAGTCAGAGAAAGGATGTGTATTAAAATAGGCATGGGAGACATAAGGCAGTATCTTCTGAACAGACAAGAAATAATAAAACAGGCCATATTTATAGGAACTCCACTTCAAAAACAGAACAGATATTAAGACCTGTAGCAAGTGATAATGTAATAGCAACTAATAATGTAATAACTTGTCAAAATGTAATAAAAAATGTCCCTCTAACATTAACAAGCGATTATTACTTTATAAGGGTTGTAATGTTTTATAACTGATGATTTAATACGACTAAGAATGTACTAACAAGTTATTACGTTATTAAGTTATTACAACTTTAGTGAATGTTACTATCAGTTAAATCCTTATGAAATAATCGCCAGTCAAAGTAATAATGTGATGCTATTTCAGTTGGGAATCTACTACATTAACAGCATTGATCACATAGAGGGACATTTTAGTAAGTTTTTGTATTATATGGCAGTTATTACATTATCAGTTGCTAAAAGGCACCATGAAGAAAAAGATATTTCAAAGTAAAATGACTTAGGCATTATCTCCAACACTGAAGGTAACTAACAAAAACAACTGGGGACATTCAATCAGCAAAACTCCCTGTTTCAGCTACATTTTCTTCATGCAAAGCCCAGAAAGTGAATTCATGGTGTCACAAGCCACAGGCAGTCATGTTTCATTCACACTGTACCTCTGTACCTTTAAAACCCGAGTCAATAAGTGAGTCAGATTCCTTGTATTATCCTGGACTTTGCAAATGAAGAAAATAATCCGACTGTAATACCATCATAGTAAAAAACAAAACAAAAAGAAAAAACAGGTTTTGTATTATTTTTTTGGCCTGACTCCTTTGTCCTTCTCAAACTGTGCAATCTGACTGAAGATATTCATCAGGTTGGCAGGGAGGTCTTTTTGAGGCCCTCCCCCTGGCGCTGAGGTCACACCACTCTGTCCATTACGGCTCCCAGCAGCTGTCAATCTTACGTTGTCCCCTCTCTCCGACCTGCTACCACCTCTGCTCTCTTCCTCTGCTGTCTCCTTCCTCCCCTCCTTTTCTGCGGTCACCTCCCCTGCCTCCCTCATCTCCTCCTGCCTACCACCATCCAAGGAGCTCCTCCTATACGAGGGGTAGTCGTTTCTCGGCTTACTGTTGGAGTGTTTAGAAGCAGAACTACACTTCCTGTCAAAATCGCTTTTCCGCGAGGCTGTGTCCTGGCCCTGAAATTTCTGGGAATACTCGGATCGGAAATTCAATTTCCGGGTATACTCGGACTCAGCCGAGGAGGAGGACAGCTTTCGCTTGCTGTTCTCATCTAAGCTACTCCTCCTGGAAGCCTCGCTGTCTCTCCTCTCTCTCCTGTTCATCTCCTTCCCTCTCTCCTTGCTCCTCTCCCTTATTTCTCCACTCTTCCTCCTCCTCTCACTGCTCCCCTCCTCTCTGTCTGGGCTTCTACTCTGGCTGTTTTTCCTACTCCTCCTGCTCTCCTCTCTGTCCTTTTTCCTCCTCTCCCTGCGCAAGGAGGAGTCAGACACCTCATCCTCTGAGGCTGCTGACAAGGAGTACAGCTGACAGATCCTCCTATCTTCTGCATCCTTCTTCTCCCCCTCCTCATCCCTCTCTCCCAACCCCAGACCTCTTTGGTTGAGAAAGGTGGCGGAGGTGTTGGGAGGTGCGGGACACCACTCCTCCTCATCCTCCTCCTCCCCCTCCTCTCTCCCCATCCTCTCTTTCTCCCTCTTGCCCTCCTCACTTCTCCTGTCGTCCCTAGAGGAGACCCTGCTACGCTGCTTACTCCCTTGCCCACGATCGGACCTCCTCCGCTTCTTTTTCCTCTTTTTGGACCTCCTGCGGGAGGAGGAAGAAGAGGAGGAGGAGTGCCTGGAGGAGGAGGAGGAAGACGACGATGAGGAAGAGGTTGATCTCTTCCGTTTTCGTTTCATCCTGGAGATACAGAGAGGATATCCACTGACAATCCAATTGCGGTCACAGAGATGATGCTGTAAAGTGGCTTTGCTTCTACTCTCTTTGTGTATTTATGTTATCTTAGTTAAGTTTGTCTGTGTATTGTCCTTATTTTTGCTAACTTACGTACAGCACATAACTGCCATGCATTTATTAGTGTCTTCCAGAAGCCCTACATGCGTTTATCGGCAGTCGATTTACCTTCCGTACCCTTTAGCGATCAGAGTCAACTCACCTCTTCTCTTCTTTTAAGATCTTACGCAATTTCTCGGCGCTGATCTGGCTGCTCGTGGCTTTTTCCTCCTCCTTAGCCAGCGCTTCTTCTCGCATGCGAATCGATTTCTTTTAAGGCCCACAGAGGCAATGTATTCAAAACACCAGACAGAAAACCCCCGAAAAACAGCATTCAGTCATCCATTCATTTTTTCATTCATTCGGATAAGGAGGAGTATGGAGAGGAACAGGCGGAGGTTGAAGGATTGAGAGGAGAGAGCGAGAACATTGTGACAGACAGAGAACGTATAAGGACAGACGGGTATAGAGATGTGCAGAGGGTTTATGGCAAACACGTTTACCATGTAGAAAGCAGCGTGACCCCAAGAGCAAGGTTGTTGGCGTAGAGGCAGACAGAGATACAGAAACAGACATACACCATTCGTTCACCCATGGCGACAGAGAGGGTTTCACAGTTACCGTATCATGGGCCAGCAACGTGGTACAAACCAGTGTCCAGCAGGAGAGTTGTTGTTGTTTGTTTGTTTGTTTCCCCCACCCCCGACAGGCAAGTGACGAGGCCGTGGCAGTCAAGGGTCAAGGGGCAAGGAGTCCCGGGGGTCACAAAAACGCACACACACACCAGAACACTTCATCAGTATTACAAACCATAGTGTCGTGTGCGTGTGTGTGTCTATGCACGCTCCCTATGCACACGGTGTATGAAGTTGGATTCCTGCCATTTATCCTAGAGCATCAGAAAACGCAACACCGACCTGAACGTCTGCCTGCACTACACTTGACATGTGTTCATGCGTTTGTTTAGTCCTTCCAGGAACTTGTGATTTTGCGATCCAAATAATGAGTTCAGGTTCAACTAATCCCCACAATATTTGAAACATTAAAATGGACCCATCTTATTTGGTGCTTACTGTGCTGCGATGTTGAACTGAAGGTATTTTAAAAAGAAACTGCAGTATTTCCCTTTCTTGTTACTTTGAACCCAAGTTTTTTCTCTCTCTCTTTCTTTAAGTCTACATAAATTCTTGGCGTAATCGTAGAAGTCTGGTCAGATCTTAGTCTTGGTCTGATGCTAGGTAGGCGTTGTAGGTACTGGTCCTCTGGAATAATGTACCTCATACACTGTGTGCATCTGAAGGTGTGCGTCTACCAAATGTGTATCTGCGTGCGTACCTGTACCCCCCCCATCTGTGTTTCTGCATGCATGCCCTCTGTGTGTGTTTGCAGATGTATGCTGCATGAGTGTGTGGATTCATGCCTTATGTGTATCTGCATGTGTGTGTCGTCCATCCATGCGAGCGAGCGTGTGTGTCATGGCCAGCTCACCTGTATGGTGTCTGTAATCTTGCGCAGGGCTTCCTGCGCCTCAGGATAGGAGTCGTCTAGAGACAGCGCTCTCCTGTACAACCCCTCCGCTGTCACTAGTTTTTCCTGTTCCTCGAGCCTAGAGCACACATAAACACAAATAAGTGCATGGGTTTCCATCAGTAACCAACCAGAAATTATAGTTAAATACATGTTATACCTGCTCTACTTCTGTAGAACAATGATTTCGTGACAGCTGTCCAACAACAAACCGGTCCAGCTTTTATGACTCAATAAATGTGTCACACGATCTGCTCCAAAACAGTATTTCTGTCATTCCTTCATGCCAGCCTAACATTTCCGTGAGCCTTCCTCAGGGTGTGCTGGGTAGGTGCGTGCCAGTTTTATCCACTCTCAATCTTTTATCTGTTGTTTCTGTCTTGAGAATCTCATCTTATTCTGTCTTATTTATTCTATTGATCTTTGTCACTGCTTCCTGGTTGTGAAGCACTTTATAACCCCAAACCTTCTGGCCAAGGTTATTGGCACTCTTGCATTTTACTCAGATAATGTGCAATATCTTCTGAATTGGAAATCGAAATAACTTTCTGTCTTCACATGATCAGCACATGAAGAATTAAAGAAAAAAACAAACGGTCAAACAGTCCACTGGGTCTTGAACTGAATCCCAGTCTACCTAAACTGGCTGGCAGTCTGGTGTCTGAAGCGAAACATGTAACTATTTTACTTATTGAGCCAACAAAGACGGACACTCCACCGCCATCACAAGCCCTGTGCACAAGTTACTACAAAGCTATCTAGGTCAAGTGTGGTAACACATTGCTCAATGGTTTTTCGTGTTTGTGGTATTGTAGTAGTTCCGCATTGGTATCGACTTAAAGATTCTGGTATCGTGACAACATGCGCACGCGCACGCACGCACACACGCTGGAAAGTGTAGCACTGCTCACTGTTTTCCTCTCTCCACCAGTGTCTGGCAGAGGTACTTCTTGGCGTTGCGGTGATCAGGACAGCTCTCCAGGCCCAGCTCAAAGTCTGCTATAGCCTTCATGATGCTGCCTTTGTTGGCATACCTGGGAATGACAGTGAGGGAAATACTGGAGTAAAGAAAAATAAAGATTCAAAGGAACTATCACTGTTGTTGGGTGGTTCTTTTTCTTATTCCCCCTGGATAACATACATAGATACATACATACATAGACCATGGAACAGTAAATATGGCCAACAATACACTGGAAGGACGGTTTAGGCAACATCTTTCCAGTGGATACACTCTTCCTCTGGCACCAATGATCAGTGTTGCCTTGAAGTAACATATTGTGCAGCCGTATTTACTTTTCCAATGGTCTATGTATGCATTAAAACTAAATAATGCAGGTCTTTGCGTTAGCATTAAAAGTTGTTCCCTTCTTATTTTGCCACCGAGGGAACCCTTTGTCCTACGCCTAGGTCTAAAGTCATTCTTGTCACACATTTATGAAGTTAACAATTTAGACACACATAATATAATTTCTTTTCAAGAGGCAATTTTGCAGCTTTGCTTTGCAGTTATTGATTTACAGAGCTGGGAAAATGAAGCCTCAATACTAGAGATGGCATGGAATCCACAGAACAACTAATGGTAGAGGGTTAGGGAGTTTTGTTGACTGCAATTCTCAGTCCAAATTAATCAGTGAGCTAAGCTGTGTACCATGTGTATGTGATATTGTGAGTTTGAGTCCAGTTCCGGACCTATGCTGCTTATCAATTTCTCTCTCTCTACCTTCTGCCCTACCCCTCTATTCAATCAGAACAATACAGTTGCCAAAAAATAAAATAATCTTAAGAGTGGATTGTAAAAGCTTCAACAAGAAGTAAAAATGAACTCACAGTGCTCCCCTTGCCACCAGAGCCTCGACATTATTCGTGTCGATCTCCAAAGCTTTGTTGTATTCATTCATTGCTTCCACATGACGACCATGCTTAAAGTGGTCCACCCCAGCACGCACACTGACAGGCAGAGAGAGAGACAGGTAGACAGACAGACCGAAAACACAGTCAAGTTATGGTCGGCAAAACCAGTCAATGATTGAAATTCAAAATAATTCTTTCAGCTAAAGCAAAATAAGACGAGACACCGGAATTGTCAGGACGGTTAAGTAGCTCATTTTGTACCGTGCTACTATCACATAAGCTTTAAGCTGCACTAAGATAGATCTTTTATGTAAAAATACACTCATTTAAGATGAAAAACTCAAGGCTAAATCACAAAGTGGGGCTGCAATAGAGTCCCATAAAGGTCTGCTTTTGTAAAAGTAACTTAGTTGAAGGATCACCTTAGTTACATCAGTGGGACAGTGAGCAGCCTACAGAAACCTAGCCCAGGGCACTGTACCTACCTGCTGCGGTGAAAAGGTAAAAGGAGAGAATTACCACTTCAGAGCCCAGGAAGCAGACTGCTTCTTCCTGATTGCAGAGGCAAAGTCTTGTTCCTCGAAATGTTTACTGTGGAGGAGGAAGGCACAGAGAGGAGTAGAATACATCGCTCCTTGATGTATTTACACATATAAAAATGACGGTCCAAAAGGATCCGATGTAGCTCCTCCTTAAATGAAGGTAATGGTTACTAAACCTGTGGCCAGCCAGTCAACGGGTTTACCTCTGTAATCCTCTCATCAGTGATGGCGGCTGGGTGTCGCTGACTCCCACCTTCCCCAGCAAGTACTCCACTACAGAAGGGTTGTGGTAACCGTGGCAACCCCTCAGTAGACGCTTATATGTTTCAGTGGTGTCGTTGGCTGCACGAACGCTACGACTGGGGGAGAGGAGAGAGCACGGCTTACTTTTCTTTTTTTTACTTTTCCTTTCTAGAGCTGGTCACCAATTATTTGAAAGTGCTAGATCCGCTGTGCAACTAAATATCAGCCGGTACCAGGCTAGTACAACACTAGTTCTCAGCTGTTTGTGCCATTGCTGACTTGTAAGACAAATGAAATGGAGAGACATAATGAGCAGATTTAGTTTTAAGTTGCTCACTGACTTATACATAGCATCTTGCCTTGGTCTTCATTTTTTCTTTTCTGTAGCCTCACAATGTGTCGCCACATGGGAATGATGTTAAGTTTCCATGAATATTAGGCTAGGTAACCATCCAAGCAGTGGAGAAACAGGAGGAAAACTTTAAGCTCTTGTTGTGCTATGATTTAATATGCTCACTGTAAGAGAGTATGGTGGTAAAAAGAGACAAAGTTAGGAACTCAAATGTGACACTCAAATTTGGCACTTGGCGGGTGTTCATTTCAAGCCCCGCTGGTCTCCCCTTCTTGCCTTTGCACATCCACAGTGGGGCTGCAGAGTGCTGCACAGAAACTCTTTTGTGTGTGTTACCTGTAGTGTATGGGCAGCTCCTCCCGGGCAATGACTCCCAGTTTGATTTGATCCAGGCTTGGCGAGAGAGAGGACGGGAGGAGGGACACTGTGATTTTCTCCTGGTAGCGATCAATGTCCTTCACTCCAGCTAGAGGGAAGCACACAGCTTACGTTAAGATTGACCTGATTTTTTTTCTGTGAGACATCTGGATCGACAAAAATGTAAAAATAAGTCATTTTGTTCCGCAGCTGACAATCAGCTCCAACTCATGAATGGATATCAAATGGCAATGTGACTGTCTTCATAGCACATTCCTAGCCAATAGTGGTGAAAGCGTAAGCCGGTCTAAATCTTCACATTCCATTCAGGGCTTGGTTAACCACAAGCATCTTGTCACCTTGACGTCTTTGTCCAATCTTTTACAAAGGAACTAAGATAGTCTTATGTATTTTTAAATGCAGGGGTGGTGTAAAATTGATTCCTGGAGCTTCCTGGCAAACTCAAATTAGCCATTATGCTAGCTTCCACTCTTCACAAGTATTATTGTGATATTTAGCAAATTATTTTTGATCAACCATGGATTTCCAATGACATGTAAGAATTATGGGGTGGAGAAGTGAACCTAACGGCATTTAACACAACATTTCTCCCAACTAAGCATTAATCCAGACCCAAGACCAACTGTCAAGAATGTAGGAGTCAAGAAGTTTAGATAGTTGATAGTGTGGAGCTGAAGCCTAGCAGAGTCCCCACTGCAGATGGCTGCTTGTTTACGACATAGCCAACTAAGAAACTGACCTCTGATGAGGTCACCAATCTGGTAGTAGGACAGAGGGTCATCATGGCTGCCAGTGGAAGGGATTTCTCTGATGTGACATAGAGCCTTGAAAGGGAGAGGAAGGAAAAAAATAAATGTTCAGAGAAAGTCTTGTCTTGCCTAAATTTCAGGACAATACTTCTCATAATTGAGGTCTGAGCTGTAAGAATTTGAAACCTTTGTGATTTATTAATTGGTAAATGTACGTGGACCTGGCTTAGGTGATTAACTAACCGACAGCTCTAGGTCTTCGACGTCTCTCTCCAGTCCTCCTGCCATGCAGAGCAGGGTGAGGAAGAAGCCGTATTCTCTAATGTTGTTAATCCTCCCCACCACAGCATCTCCTCTCTCCAGGTCCCTGTACAGCATGGCTCTCCTCTCTTCATAAGACACCTCCATGAATAGCTCCACGGGTGGCATAATGGCATAAGGCTCTAGGAGAGACAGAAAGTTGAATCAGGCATATGCCATGATCAGACTGGCCAACCCCAGGGTAAGAAGCATAGTGAGATTGACCGCCAGTTAGGTGTTCATTCAACAAATCAGTAGACAATGGTAATGACTGACTTTGTCATGAAGTTTCAATGTCAGCAAACAAATGTTTCAACGTGAGAAAGAAACAGGAGGAAGAGCATACGAGTAAATGGAAAACCTGTTTGACAAGAATCCTAATCAGCGTTTCCCAGTAACATAAAGAGGAAACTCACACTGGCAGGTTATAGTGATGGTATTATATTACAGTTATTCGATACCAGCTGCAGTAAAACCAAGAACAACTTCAATAGCTTAGGCAATGTTAGTGTCTTTGTAGCCTCGGATACCTGTCGGCAACTTCAACAATGGAAAGCAAAATTACTTTTAATATGCTAACTCTTTTAGAAAGAGACCTGTCATGCAATGTTTGGAGTTACTAAGGACAACATTTTAGAAAGATAAAGATAGAAGGAGGGCTGTCAATAATTATTGGCTAAAGATTAAGTAAAAAGCCTGTTTAACGATGCACAAGGAAAGACATTTTTTTTAAACTGCTAATTTTTTACTGAAAAGCATTTTTTATATTTTATTTCCAATGCGCAATGTGAATTTGCATTTATTCTATATATTAAAAAAATCGTTTTCATACGTTTCAAAAACTGCAGTGGAGAAACTAAACTAGCTATGCTTTATTAAAAAAATGCCCCAGTATGTGTTGTCTTACCAGCATAAAGATTAATCTGAGAAATGTCCATTTGTCCATGGTGTTTTTGCGAAACCAATAAAAAACATTGAAGATGAAAATGAAGAGAATTAACATAGGAATTGGCTCGCCTTTAGAAAGTTGTTTTCTAAGCTTAAGCCATCTGACATGACATACATTACATTCTGGTTTTCGGGAAACACTGCTTGCTCTTGAACCATTGCTGTGTGCTTTCAGATGTGTGTTTTGAGTCACTGTCCTGCTGGAGGACCCAAGACGTCCAGTACCCGAGATTAAACCTAACAGGAAAAGCACTAATCCCCGCCAGTTGAAATTAATTCATATCAGGAGTAGCTACAATGATAGTTCTGACCAGAAGTGTGTTACTGTATTGCAGCAGTCCCGTGGAAAAATTGGGAATATTTGTTAAAAAATATTTCTTTTGCATACTGTCTTTAAGGAAAAAGGTATATAGTAATTTTAAGATCCCAAATAGCAAAAGTGGTATCGGAGCCAAAAATCTTTCAATGGTTGGGCCGTAAATCACACTCACACACACACACACACACACACACACACACCTGCAGCCTCCTCTTCCTCTTCCTCCTGCTGCTGCTCCTGCTCCTGCTCCCGAGGTGTGGTGGTCTTCCATGCCGGACAGAACAGGATGTCAGCTTTCCTGGCAATGAAATGCTCCACTAGGTGACTGTCCTGCGCTCCATCCTTCCTGCACAGAAAATACACACACACACTCATCACTCTTTCTCAGGTCATCCCCTGTGGTGCAGTAATTGTATGCAGGCACTGAGTATATCCAGGACTAGGACCTAGGACTTATACAAAGGCTGCATCTGGAGCTTCTACGAAAGAAGCCATACCCACTCTTTACATAGCTAATGCTAGTTACCTTATAAACGTGAAGGCTTACCGCTCATATGTGGCCTTGGACAGGTCAGAGACTACAGCTTGAAAGTCTGGGTTTTCTGTCTGTTCACATTTCAAGGTGTTGAACAGTGATTCTCCGTGATAGGTCAGACACTGCCTTAACAAGTCTCTGTCCATTCCTTCCTCTTTAATGACTGCTATCACATCATCCTGCAACAGATGAAAAGAAATCGGAAAGCAATTAATTTGACGTAGCTCAGTTAATGTAAGGCTTATACGACTGGGTAGCCGTCAGCGATAGCAAGCTCACATTGCAAAGAAATGTAATTATGGTTCACCTGGCGTTAGGTAACGTTAGCTATCGTTAAAATTATTTTACAAAATTAGCCAGGATGGGCATTGACACACGTTATACAAAATATTTTCCATGGACAGATCCAGTTGAACTTAACAAGTAGATTTGATAGCCAGCTACCTAAATACTGCACACATTGGGGGACAGGTTGAGGAACACCGTTGCGTTTCTGTAAATGTAACTAACGTTAGTCAGTCGTCGGTAGCTAGCGAAACTAACGGTAGGCATGCTAACGGGTAGCTTGTTCTTTCATCAGTATAAACTCACAGCAATTTGTTAGGTTAAATTCGCCCTCTTGCTCCATTTGCTAGAAACACGATGAACCGTTGTATTTATATTTAGTAAACAGTAACACCAGCAAACTGCTCCACTCTCCGTACATAGTCTGAAGGAAGTGTGTTACACTTTAAACTATACCGTGAGAAACAAGTTCCGTTTAAGAAATAGTTCCATTCACACGCACAAGCGTATGTGATACGAGTTGAGTCTGTACTCCTGTAAATGATTCATATTTTATATGAACTATAATTTTAAGCGATAATTTGTATGTATATCGTAGGTTTAGAATAAAATATTGGATCGACATTGGCCTTTTAAAAAAAATCTGATATCGCAGTTTGTCATACCTCAGATATGATGGATATGATGCAGTTTATTTCATTACATATTTGTTGTATGATTGATCAATACTATACTGGATGTCTATGGAAGCCCTTACCTAATGTGAAGTTTGGATCAGATTTCACACAAGTATACATGCATACATAATTATTCTTATAATTAGAAAATAAGGAAAAAATACATTTTCTCAAATAAAGTAGGCCTATGTGTGCATGAGTGCACAGTATGGTAGAACACTTTGTACTACTCAAAATAGAGAGCTGCGTTTTCCCCCTATTAAATACCAGCTGCAGTAATAGTTCAAAAACCAAGAGCAACTTCAATAGCTTAGGCAATGTTAGTGTCTTTGTAGCCTAGGATACCTGTAGGCTACTTCAACAATGGAAAGCAAAATTACATGAATATGATAACTATTTTAGAAAGAGACCTGTTGTGGCATATTTGGAGTTTTCCTTATTGGTTGTAACTCGACCCATAGACTGTGTCCTCTTCTTTCAAGTAAATGATCATTTCACTGATGAAAAACCAACCCCACGACCATGATTCTCAAGTAACTAATCCATACACTTGTTAACTGTTTAACAGTTTACTCATTCAGTACTGTCAAGTCAAGTTTATTTATATAGCCCTTTATCACAAGCCTCAAAGGACTTTACAGGCCTAACTAAATCAATCTGATAGACAATCAAATTTATGACACACAGTTGATGCAGAATGTAGACAACAGGATGCATAATGCCGAAACAGCAGGCTGTACTTAAAGGAATACCTCAGGTGACTTTTCAGGCCTAAATCAGCTGAAAATCAATCAATTATGACAAATAAGATGTTACAGAATAATACTGGAGTAAGAGTTGCATAATGCTGCATAGTTTAAGGTCATTGCAACTTTTTTAGAATGGTATGATGAGGTTATCAGTGTGATACAGAAACAATTAAAAATATGTTTGACAATGGTAATCCATGATGACTTCCTGCAGGAAGCTTGCTTTTGCCGTGTTATAGTGGCTTGTATTTTGTAAACTCATCATGTGGACAGTGTTGTGATTTACCTTGTTTTTCAGGTTATATGAAAGTAGCTGTCGTCACCAGTGCCTTGTCTCTCCAGTTAGGTGACGGAGGATCAACTCACAAACCAAGGGCAACGTTCAATCGCTGAACAACACTGATCTCCAGTGTACCTCATCATGTGGAGAAAGATTCTTTGTTTGGTATTTTTGGTTGGATATTTTCATGATGGAATATCAGGTAACTTATTCATTACCTGTTGTCTTATTTATGGATTTTATGTGTCAACATTAGTCGTTTTGGTCAAGAGTTTTTTATATGTTTTGTCCTTGCATTGTCTTCACCTACTTTGTAATATGCCGTGTTCTGAGTGGACCCCAGAAAGAGTAATTGCAAAGCAGTTAATGGGGATGAGGACCGTAAAAAAATAACAAATAAGCATGAATCTGTGGGTTTGATTCTTTTTTTTATCATTTTAGAAAATATTGCTCCCTGCTATTGATTACTTATACAAAATACAGATAATTGCATCCAAAATGTATTTCCACAGAGAGTTTAATCAAGATAAGGCAAAGAAACAAAAATTTGTGTGGGAAAATTTGAAAAGTTGTGGGATTACACCCATTTCAACTTCAAATTATACTGTAATGAGTAATTACAAAGCATTTTTGATGATTTGCCTACAGCATCTTCAACATTTCAAAGCATATAAAAATGTTGAATATGAATAGGATCCATTTACTGGAATGCTTAATCTCTCTAAAGCAGGGGTGTCAAACCATGTGTCATGAAGGGCTGAGAAGAACGCTTGTTTCAGTCCAACCAACTCCAATCACTACACCAGATGATTTCACTGAGTATTTCTTCCTCTCTGGTTCATGATTAGTTGGAATGAAATGGAATGAAAACTTGCATAGTCTCAACCCTCCATTGCATGTGCTCTACAAGCACTTTTATATTCCTGTTTGATTTGGATCTTGGAATGCTTCGTACACTCATCCATTGTAAAGGGTAATGTGAAATATAAACAAATCCTGGCATGCATCAGAGAGACGATGAGGACAGGTTATCATTGCAGATGATGAATATAACAAAGCAAAACATCAACATGTCTACGTATGATGAATGTTAAAAATTGCAAAAAGCATTAATTCCAACTCAACTACTACACCTACAGCCTCAAATAGTACAACTACAGCCCCACCAACTATAACCGAAGGCTCAAACCCGACTTCTACAACTACAGCTCCAACTGCTACAACTACAGCCACGACTTCTACAACTACAGCTCCAACTGCTACAACTACAGCTTTGACTACTACAACTACAGCTCCAACTGCTACAACTACAGCCTCGACTACTACAACTACAGTCCCGACTACGACAACTACAGAGCCAACTACTACAACTACACCTTCAACCACTACAAATATAGCCCCGACTACTACAACTACAGCCTCAACTAATATAACTGCAGCTCCAACTACTATAGCTCTGACTACTCCAACCACAGCCCCGACTACTACAACTACAGCTCCAACTACTACAACTACAGCCTCAACTACTACAACTACAGCTCCAACTACTATAGCTCCAACTACGACAACTACAGCTCCGACTACTACAACTACAGCCTCAACTAATATAACTGCAGCTCCAACTACTATAGCTCTGACTACTCCAACACAGCCCCGACTACTACAACTACAGCCTCAACTAATATAACTGCAGCTCCAACTACTATAGCTCTGGACTACTCCAACCACAGCCCCGACTACTACAACTACAGCCTCAACTAATATAACTGCAGCTCCAACTACTATAGCTCTGACTACTCCAACCACAGCCCCGACTACTACAACTACAGCTCCAACTACTACAACTACAGCCTCCAACTACTACAACTACAGCTCCAACTACTATAGCTCCAACTACGACAACTACAGCTCCGACTACTACAACTACAGCCTCAACTAATATAACTGCAGCTCCAACTACTATAGCTCTGACTACTCCAACCACAGCCCCGACTACTACAACTACAGCCTCAACTAATATAACTGCAGCTCCAACTACTATAGCTCTGACTACTCCAACCACAGCCCCGACTACTACAACTACAGCTCAACTACTACAACTTCAGCCTCGACTACTACAACTACAGTCCCGACTACGACAACTACAGAGCCAACTACTACAACTACACCTTCAACCACTACAAATATAGCCCCGACTACTACAACTACAGCCTCAACTACTACAACTGCAGCTCCAACTACTATAGCTCTGACTACTCCAACCACAGCCCCGACTACTACAACTACAGCCCCAACTACTGCAACTACAGCTCCAACTACTATAGCTCCGACTACTCCAACCACAGCCCCGACTACTACAACTACAGCTCCAACCACTACAACTACAGCCTCAACTACTACAACTTCAGCCCCGACTACTACAACTACAGCCTCAACTACTACAACTACAGCTCCAACTACTACAACTACAGCTCCAACCACTACAACTACAGCCCCGACTACTACAACTACAGCTCCAACTACTATAGCTCTGACTACTCCAACCACAGCCCAGACTACTACAACTACAGCTCCAACTACTACAACTACAGCTCCAACCACTACAACTACAGCTCCAACTACTATAGCTCCGACTATTCCAACCACAGCCCCGACTACAATAACTACAGCTCCAACTACTACTACAGCTCCAACCACTACAACTACAGCTCCGACTACAACTACAGCTCCGACTACGACAACTACAGCTCCGACTACTACAACGTCAGCTCCAACCACTACAACTACAGCCTCAACTACTACAACTACAGCCCCGACTACTACAACTACACCTCCAACCACTACAACTACACCTTCAACCACTACAAATATAGCCCCGACTACTACAACTACAGCCTCAACTACTACAACTGCAGCTCCAACTACTATAGCTCTGACTACTCCAACTACAGCCCCGACAACTACAACTACAGCCTCGACTACTACAACTACACCACCAACCACTACAACTACAGCCCCGACTACTACAATTACAGCCTCAACTACTACAACTGCAGCTCCAACTACTATAGCTCTGATTACTCCAACCACAGCCCCGACTACTACAACTACACCTCCAACCACTACAACTATACCTCCAACCACTACAACTACAGCCCTGACTACTACAACTACAGCCTCAACTACTACAACTACAGCTCCAACTACTATAGCTCCAACTACGACAACTACAGCTCCGACTACTACAACTACAGCCCCGACTACTACAACTACACCTCCAACCACTACAACTACAGCCTCAACTACTACAACTTCAGCCCCGACTACTACAACTACAGCCCCGACTACAACAACTACAGCTCCAACTACTATAGCTCCAACTACGACAACTACAGCTCCAACTACTACAACTACAGCCCCGACTACTACAACTACAGCCCCAACTACTACACCTCCAACCACTACAACTATAGCCCCGACTACTACAACTACAGCCCCAACTACTGCAACTACAGCTCCAACTACTATAGCTCTGACCACTCCAACCACAGCCCAGACTACTACAACTACAGCTCCAACTACTACAACTACAGCTCCAACCACTACAACTACAGCTCCAACTACTATAGCTCCGACTATTCCAACCACAGCCCCGACTACTATAACTACAGCTCCAACTACTACTACAGCTCCAACCACTACAACTACAGCTCCGACTACTACAACTACAGCTCCGACTACGACAACTACAGCTCCGACTACTACAACTCCACACATCACACCTTTCACCACCACTCCTACCACAGGAATAACAACAACAACCCAAGGTATGTGAGTTTTATTTCATTGTTACACCTATAAAGCTCAACAAACGTTGCAGATCATCACTGGAAAAATTAAGAAATGTTATCGTGTCTGATCTTTTTTCCGTCTTTTATGATAGTTTGTTATACAAATTGTTGTGGTGTTATACATAATCTCAAAAATGCAACTAAATACGGTAGTTTTTATCAATTCCTGAAAATGTGACTTCTTGGAGATACGGGCTTTCCCCATGACCTTTTTCTTTAATAGATTAGTGGCATCACTTCTCACTTCTCAGTACCCAAGCAAGTACACACGTCTTGTATGCAGATATGATCCCAATTTGTTGCTGTAAATAAGAATGTGTACTTTGCAATTTGCATGCTATAACACCAAATCCAAAGCCATGAGCCCAGAGGATTTTGACAGCAGCAAAATTTCAAGACAAACATACTATCAGTATATCTGGAAGTCTGACGGAAGTTAGATGGCTGCTAAAACTCTGGAAACGCATGTGGGTTAGAAGATTACTGTAAACAGAGGTGTTCTTTTCGTTGGCGTTGTTTAGTATTTCCTTGTTTTACATTGGAAATGACTAATGAACCCCTACCAACCCTCAGCTAAAGGAGAAGAGTGAAGCCTTTATGAACAATTTTGTGTTTAAAGACGTACTATAGATCATGAAGTCTCTTCCAGCAAAAGCCTTTATTTAACTTATATATACTTATATACTTATACATGTGTATTTTGCCACGTGTGAATAAAAGTAATTTTTCTGTTTGGCTTTTTAGTTATTTCCCTTCTTATAACATTTACCCCTACAGACCTGTCAACTCTGGCACATATACAGCTCAAGATGATTTCCCAGGGTGAGGTCAGCAATACAACCATCATTGAACATCTTGAAAGGGTAAGCAAGAGAGACTGTGTGAGAGAGGTTGGTTTGTGAATGCTCTTTATCCCCCATTACCAACAATAATCCTCAGCAATACAAACATACAGTCAGTAGTGAAAGCAATGGGAAAGTGGGATTAAGTCTTCTTGCGAACCTACACTATGGAAGACCTGAGTTCATGACTGATGATTTTACTCTGCGTTGTCTCTCCTTTCAGTTTTTTAGAAACCAGGTCCTGAATGGAACGGTCCACAAGATCACAGTGACAAGCATTCAAAGAGTTAGAGTTGAGCTGTAGAGGTTTCACATGGGAAGAAACATAGTCAAAAGTGAAAGTATTGGGACAGCGAGCCAAGGTTAGTCCTTTATTCTGGTGATATTGTTTTAACAGTTTAAACAAGGAGGCCAATAAAGGCTCAGAATCTGAAGCTGACAGTCCGCTCTTTGGCCTCATATTTTGTCATATTAAATCCATACGTATCCATACATACATACCAACTATTCTATTTAACAACGGGAAATTCCAGCCAAGCAATCTTCAGTTAAAGAGGTGTCTAAGAGATGTTCAAGCAATGCTGTTTGTTGCCATGCGTGTGTGTATATGTATAGTACATAAGAAAATTTTTAAGACAATGCAAATGCCTTGATAACTTTGGTAAGCGCATCATACCTTGTATATGACTGTACCTATAATCAGAACAACGAATGGCCTGTCAGGTAGGAAATTTGCACATTCATGTATACCAAATGTGAATCTGATCTGTCTCATTCTATCAAGAATGGATGTATTCAGCTTATAAACTAGTATGCATTTATTGTAAGTTATTGTCCTCTAGTATGATACGCTTTTAGTGTGCCATTTTGTTTGCAGCCACTATCGTGTTCACTGGAGGTTGACACGTTTTTGCACTGTCATGGTCAAACCTCCAACCTGCAAATAATTCCATTCAAATAAACACAGGATTTTCCACATTTTGTAGATATAGCTTAATTGAACTTCTTTTTCATGCAGTGTTAATTTGGCAAGCTACATTACAGTCAGTAGTTTGTAGTTAAAATGTTATTTAATCTTTCACTGTCTAGTAGTTATAACATTTGACCAGATTAAAATCTTTCTGCCCCACCATCACGGTACTTGGTATGCAGACATTATGTCAACATGGTAGCATCTGTCCATCTGATTGTGTATAACCAGTTTCTTGTGAACACGATAGCAATACATGATAGAAACATTACACTTACACAACAGGTAACCCCCACAGAGTAGATGGTCTGATAACATTTTAGACTGATTACTCCTTAACTTAATGCTTTAAAATACAGAGCTCATATTAATACCAGCCATGTGTTGTGGCAGGACATTAGGCAGCTCAAGTGGCTTTGAACTTTTTTTTTGCAATTTCTAATTTCTAAAGCAGACAGTGTGTCTGTCTGCTTTTTGACATTGATAAATATCAAAGGATATGTTTAAGAATCATTTTTATTCATCTTTATTCACTATTTGATTTCAAGACATACAATTACAAGTAAAATATTAACATGTGATAATCTTCTTTAAAATTGTTTTATGAAAATACAAAAAATTTAAAGGATACAAACATAACTTGTTACTGTTATGTCATATATTTCCTCAATACATTTATATACAATGATCTGCAATCAAATGTGACTTTTCTAAGCTGCAACATCCAGAATATGAAGTTGTGAAAATGTGAAAGTGTGTGTGTATATAGCAGATGCATAAAAATATGAGAAATAAAATATTAAGACAAAATCAAGACATAAAATATAGATGAGTGACTCATGTTAAAGTATTCAGTATCAGATTTACAAATTTCAAGTTCACTCCACCATATCGGTTTCAACAGTATGTATGTCAACAGTAAGTATGACTTCTGTACCACTGCATGCCATCCTAATACACAGCATCTGTTAAGCCTTCAAGCTCATTTTAGCCTTCAACTAGGTCATATTATTTAAGTTACCAAGTTCACGCTTCAAGTTTACCAAATCTGTGTCAACGCTCAAGTATGTCAACACAATTCATGATAGTATCCTACACTAATTCATAACCCCCCTTGGTGTTGTACTCACAGGTCCCATTACCCCTCATTTTACAGTGATGTCTCTTGTTATCACTGTACCCATAACTCCCATGGACCAGAACATTTCTGTTACATGTTACACGTGTCTGACTGTGTGTGTGTCTTTGAATAAAGCAAAGAAAATAAACACTGATCTAGGGTCTCTATAGTAAGCAATCTGGACCAAATTGTGTATGTGTGTGGGGGAGGGGTTGTCTTCTCAGCCACATTGTTAATATCCTGAAGAAACCTTGGAGCTCAACAAAGTCCCCTACAACAGGAATTGGAAGTGTACTGTCCAGAAGGCCACTCAATAAACATCATTTCAAGTCACCACTTCCAAGCAGTCATCCTCTCTCCTCTCATCTCCCTCCGTCTGGATGCGTCCGAAGCCCAGGGCCTCGTGCACGGCTCTGCTCAGCAGCGCTGACAGATCCTTAGTACTGACCACACCCCTCGGCAGAAACAGCTCCAGAGCGCACGTAGAGGCGTGGGGCAGACGCATGCTCACATCCTGGAAAGTGAATATACGCACATTATATGTCTATACACATTATATACAATCATGCTTGAAAGTTCGTAAACCAGCAGTACACTGGTTCTTAATTCAGATCCACCAGGTCCACTGTTTTAGTGTGTCTCCAGCCTAAGAGTGGCACCAGTGAGACAGTATGTAGTTATTCATTAGTTCCACCAGGTGGAGCCAGAGACTGCATTTGACTGAACTGAGTAGCATCACAAGCCGGCTGGCTTGTTTCCTTCAACAACATGCTGAAGGTTAGGTCACTAGATGATTTTAACACCGATTCAAAGCCTGACTGGACAATCCTGACGTGATTCACTAAGATTTGAACAGTCTTGTAGTCTGACTTAGGCTTCACTCCATAGCTCAAAGCAGTGTCTCTCTTACTAGTGAAGAGTTGGGATGGCCCATCCTGTATAGCCGCAATTTCATGAGTGCTGGTTTCAACTGAGATTTCAGTGTCATGTGAACTGAATGCCGTTTCAGGGGCATTTCCCAAAACAACAGAAACAGACTTATTCTATTCTGATAGATACCAACCTGGCAGTAGAAACGCAGGGAGAGGGATCTGGGGAAGCCAAGAGGAGGAAGATGGTCAGCTCCTGTGATGAAGGCAAGGAGGTCTTCAAAGAAAAAGTCTGTCTGGCCATCTGACGACGACAAAAGAGTCGTAAGCGCAACATTTCTCACAGGCACACACTCCTAGCCACGCCTCGTCTATCTATTCAGCCATTTAATCCTCCCTTCCCCTCTTCCATCTCCCTGTCCCTTCTCTCTTCTTACCACTCATCACGTTAAGATCTCTGGCCCAGTGCCCAAATCTTTGCCCCTTCATAAGTGTTGACAGCTAGACTCTCTCTTCCTCTCTCGCTCCCTCCATCCTTCCCTTCTTACCATTGACCAAGGTGAGGACTTTTTCCCAGTGTTGAGCTGTTGTCTCTTCGGCTGCCCTGAGGCGGCTGTCTGGCGGGCTGTAGCAGACAGTGAAGAGCTGTGTGAACTCTCCCAGGGTCAGAGGCCGCTGCTCTGTGCTCGTCATCACTGGCACAAACACCTCCCAGTGGGACTGCACCATATCCCACAATTCATCACAGCTGTCCAGCCCCTCAGTAAACTGGGAGATCATACTGGCCACCCTGAAGGAGAGAAGAGGGACTGAGTGACTCGCTCACTGACTGACTGCATTTCATATTTAGATGTGTATGTTGCAAACTGTGTTTTGATGGTTTGCATTTCATGTTATTGAAAGAGCAAAAGGAGAGGTTGTATGAGAAGGTGAGTTTGTGTGAAAAACCATGTGTGTGTGTGTGTGTGTGTGTGTGTGTGTGTGTGTGTGTGTGTGTGTGTGTCTGTGTGTGCGAGATTTAACTGTAGCCAATACTACACAGGTCAGCAACAGAGCAAAAGGAAATACTCCACCCTCAGATACTAGCTGGAGAGAGGATTCTGTTGGTGGAGAAATTGGTATCTCTTACTACCTGTGCATGATTGTTTAACTTTGGTGCAAAATCGTGAGGCAGGGAAGAAGCCGATGGTCTTCTGAGGGACTGACACCAAAACCTGATGTTTACCACTGATGTTAATTTTTTTTTTTTTTATAAATTAAACTCCATTCTTGCTGCACTGGCAATATCTCGATGTGATGTCATGCCATGTACATTTGGCCAGTTATCCATGGAAATAAAAAACACACCACTAAACAAAGAAATTGGCCCAGAAGGTACATCACCTTGTGAGTGTGTGTGTGTGTGTGTACACATGTGTGTCCTACCTGTGGTAGATGTAATGTTTGACCAGGCGGGTATATATGGCTGGCAGGTCAACAGAACGGGCAGAATAGATACCAGGGATCCCACAACTTGCCACCCAGTCACACAGACTGGCAGACAGCAGCTTAACATTGGTACAATTCTGCAGCTATGAGGACAGCAGAAGAGTATTACTTGTTAGTGAGAGAGAGAGAGTGTGAGTGTGAGAGAGAGCGAGAGAGAGAGAGAGAGAGAGAGAGCGAGACTGACTGACTGACTGACTGACTGACTGACTGACTGACTGAGAGAGAGAGTGTGTTACCTGTTGCAATCGGAGCTGTGCTTCAACATCAACAACGTCTTTCCAGTTGAAGTCTTCCAGAGAGGGATTCTGGCCACACATTAACTGGGAGAATATAATACAAAACAGTGAGAAAGAATATAATGTAGAAAGCAGTGCATCACAGCCAGTGAACAATGGAGCTGGATCAAAAAAGAAAAGTACAATTATCCACCTTCTCCCTCCCTCACATTATGCCAGTGTGAACTTCCCACCCCCACCCACTAGGAAACAAGAAAAGTGCTTTGAAATTAACCCCAAGTGATGCTGTGCTGCAGATGACATTCACAGTTAAAAGCAGTCATATCCATTTGTCTCCATGTGTAACATACCACTAAATTCACTTAACTAGGTCTCATACAAATGGACCATTTTGCTTTTGAAATTGCTTTGAAATGTGAGCACTTGAAGTTCTCATCGGCGTCACTGAAGTAATAATCTGACATTTTCATGTGAATAAATGTGCTACTCTCTGTCACTGATTGATACTGAACACAGTAGTGATGATGTCAGGTAGATCTAAACACATACACACCCTAAACAAGCTGCCAGTACTTGGCAACTAGGATAACATACTGCCCATTTCTTTCCAAATATCTGCACAAAAAACATACTACCTGGTAGAGCGCAGGGTGTAGACAACGAGGGCCGGGCCCGCCCTGAGCCAGCGACCAGCCAATCAGAACGCCTGCTTCGTAGTACTTCTTGTTTTCCAAAGCTGTGAGGTCGTAGGTCAGGAACAGACGCCCCTGATGACCCTCAAACAGAGAACTTTGCTGCAGCTCCAGCAAAGCCAGTCTGGGGGAAGGAAGTATTGGAAACAAAGCGTTTCATAGATGGGTTGAGAGAAAAACTCGGTCCCCCACACGACGACACCACCTGACGAATGCCGCTGTCGATTTATGACGGTGTGGCCTGATGTCTGATACGGTGTTCATTTGGTGGTTTTTGTATCAGTGTTGGGCTTCTGGAGTATGGCACAAGGAATAGTAACATCTTATCCTGTGTATTGATGAATGGATCTCAGACTGAAAATATTGTATGAATCTTCGGAAGAGAGGGAGCACAGTGCTTGATTTATCAATGTGACCATTACTGCGATTATACTATACATATTCTATGACAGCTCAACAGCCGACAGAGAGAGATGCTTCCTTTCTGAGCGCCGTAAAAACATCAGCAGCATCATCAGCAACCTACAGAGAACACTACAGGGTAATTTTAATGATGGTCAGAAGAGCTCTTGGTCTGCCAGGGCCCTTTCTACTTTTCACTTTCACAGACGACTTAACAGCTCTGTCTCCATTTCATCTCCATCATGATGCACGATTGAAATCACCAATGAAAATGGTGTGTGTGTGCTTCAGCTACAAGGGAAATGATGGTAACCTGAAGAACTCTCTGAGAGGTCCCTCGTGGCCGTCAGCCTCCTCTCCAGTGAAGGAGATGATGGGTGTCGTTCTGTAGCAGAAGCCCGGTCTCCTCACCACCTTCAGCGCACTGTGGAGCAGATCTCTCCTCCTCACGTGGACGTGGTACTCAACCTCACCATCCAGGTTCTCCTGTCTGAACAGCCTCAGGATGCTGTCTAGGTCAAGGGTGAACTAGAGGCAGGAGAGAAAGGTCGAAGGGGGCAGGAAGGACAAAAGCGAGATATGAGTTAACTTTTAAATATATTTTCAATGAAAAACCCATTTGTCCAAAACACTACATCCATTCTGGAACCAGGAAATGGCAGTAGCCTTGAGGATTGGTGAAGCAGGTTTATGACCAGAAGTCTGTGTGGTAAGTGTAGGTGGGGAAAGTGAATGAGTAATGCTTGAGGTGCCCTTGAGCAAGGCACTTTACCCAGAAACTGTATTGGGAAGCTCCCACATACGAATGTGTGTTACTGTATGAATGTGAAGCAGGGTGATGCTTGGAAAAGAGCAATGAGCTCAGTCAATTTAAAGATTAAGATTTAAAAAAAAAACAACAACTTCAAGTTCCTTCAATATCTCTAAAATAGAATATATAAAATAGAATACAAAATACAATTCAGTGTGTAACAGTGGATTACAATCTTGTATAAAGAACCACAATTTGTTTTTATTTGTGCAATCAATCACTTTATAAAAGTAGGTATAATTTTTTTTAGGCAGATACCTTTTTTCTCCAAAATAGTAGATAGCTCAATCTGGAAGGAAATCCTTGAAATAAACCACAACTGATGGGTCTCTTTTGTGGGAGAAGTTGCTGTACCAGGACCTCTTCTCTTCAGGTAAAATAAACTGACCTCCTCTGTTGTCCTCTGAACACAAGGCTGGGTCTGTCCTCCCAGCTGATTCTCCTCCTCGTTGCAGCTTTCTGTGCTGGCCTCCAGACAGAAGTCCTTGCTGAGAGGAGACAGTCACCACACACACTTACATACACGTTGACCTGCTGGTAATTCAATTATATTGTTTATTATGTTTTCTTTGAAAAAAAAATCTTGGCAGGGTGGAAAAGCTTTTCAAACGGCATTTAGACCATGTGATACTAGAACTCTCCATCAAGCAGGTATCTGGCCAAAATGGCATCCAGACTTAAGTCATGTCAACAGGGATATGAATTAGCCCTCACCATCTCCAAAGTCATTTGTACATAAAAAAAAAAAGGAGCGTGAAAGTTTTCAGCAAAAGCAGAACTTCCAATACACAAAATGACCTTAATGACAGTTTGGCATATAGCCCTGCATTTGACATAACTTCTGTTGGGGTGAACATTTTTTCCAGTAAACAGCTAAAAAACCTCACCAAGTTTGCTGGTTGAGGTCATTGTGACAGGGAGGGAGAGACTATATATATACACACCAGTAGGGTTGTATTGCTTGCTTACCTGTTTACCACTGGTGTTTTGCTTGCTGGCCAATCAGATTCTGCCTGGTAAAAAAAAAAATACAATGTACAAACATGATAAAAAGCTAACATTTAACACTAATTCACCAATGACGCAGCACAATCAAGCTACTTTAAAAACAAACAAATAAACTGGGGAGAGAGTAGTGCTGCTGTCGTGTACCTGGGGGTAGTCCTGGTGGCTGAGGATATACAGAGGTCCATGTCCACAGATCCTGAGTACCTGCTCTCCAGTCCAGCCCACAGCAGGGGGGTCTGGGACAAACAGCGCCCTGGAGCCCTGCACACACTGGACACCACACACACCATCAGAAATACACACACTAATGTGTTAGCATGCACACACACACAAACTCAGCAAACACAGAGGGACAAAATCACTTTTCATAAATGAATCTCCTCATCTCCAAAAAGTAAACTTGGCAACAGTATAAAATAAAAACAAGTTTATTTTTTTCCATGATGCCCTTGGATTTTTGGTCCCAGGGCCATAAAATGTTTTCTAACACACATTTGATCTTTCTTGGTGTGAAAAACATATTGCATATTATATTTCATACATTAATTTCTGTGCCCATTCACTCAAACATGCAAATGTTTGTATTATTACACATGATATTATATTTCCTTATATTGTTGCCATAAAACCCTCACAAAAAACCCTGACAAATAAACTTACCCTTACCCAAGATTAATCCTAAACTAGCCTGGTTCTCACAAGGATAGAAGATAGAAGCCACACACACACACACCACACACACACACACACCTGTAGATATGTGAAGGAGAGCCTTTGTCCTGGTTGGTTTAAGAACTGCCCCCGGAAGTGTGCCGCCAGCCTACTCGCCATCTGATTGGCTGACCAGCCATAGTCGATGGTGACGCGAGCAGTCATTCCCATGGCAACCAGAGCTGCTCGTTCTTTGCTTCGAGGAGCAACATGTCTGGAGAGAGAAATAGATATTTGATTATGTTATATGGTTATTGGCCAATAGCATCTCAAGACACATCAACAGTTCATCATTATGTCGCCAACAACAAGACCACTGTCATCACTGGAGACATTGGGCTCACAATCAAATCATTAACATCACCTTCTCAACATTTCTTGTTTATGAAAGCAAACCAAACTTTGTTAAAGTGAGAAAACACACACACACACACACACACACACACACACACACACACACACACACACACACACACACACACACACACACACACACACACACACACACACACACACACACACACACCTATCGAGCTGTGCCAGGTAGTGTTCTCTGGGTAGGCAGACTATGTCTTTGACCACCAGTCCTGTCTTCTGTGGGGTCAGTCTCCTCCACTTGAACCGAGCGACTCTGTTCGGGGAGGCCGCCTCAGACGTCTGCAACGCACAATACAACACCAGACAGAGTAGACAGAGTAAGTTAGCTTGATGGATCTGTGAAATAGACTGATAGACCGATAGATTACTAGATGATTAATGATTAATTTGGCTCTGCCCTAGAGGGCTGCTGGAGCACACTGCAGCCCACAATGCACCAGACAGACTGATTAGATACTGTAAATGGACAGATAAGCTCTTAAGATGCTTTCTGGTCACTCAGGGCAAAACCTACCAGAGGCAAGGGAAAAGAGAATTTCCCTACAGGGACGAACAAAGTAACACATTATTACAAACTGACATCAGTGCATAGATGCCTGGCTGGTTTCTAGAGCGGGCGGGTTCTATGTGGACCATAAATAAAACAAAGTAAAACAAAAAAGTGGCTAATTAGAAAATGCTAAGAAAATCAAACCTGAGGAGACTTACCAGGGTCATTATGGAGGGATCGTTTGACTTTATCTCCACCAGCTCACTCTCTGACACCCTGATGGAAGGAAACACCTGGAGGGAAGGAGTGGACGGAGGAAGGAAGGAAAGAAGGAGTGAATGAGTAATTCAAATTTCTGGCTTCACCAGTAGTCCAGAAAGCAGCTGAAGATGCAGAGACTGTGACGAGAACATGACGACCAGACAGAATGTGTTGAGTTGTGTTGATTCACCTCATGAAATGATGAAATCAGAAGTGTAATTATGAATTTAAAAAAAGGCAAAAGGGGGAAAGAAGAGTCACACAGAAATGTGTTATTTGGTTTATGTCATGTCAATCATTTATTTTATTGTGGCACATTAGGTCCTCCATATTGTCTAACCTCCATTTCTATCTCAATTTCCTCCATCAAGCCTGAGAGAGGAGGCCAGACCTCGTCCTCTGCCCTGGGAGGGAGCACTGTGTTGGGCTTGGCTTGCTGCCTGGGGTGGGTCTGGACCTGGGGCTCTGGATCCTCCTCATTGTCAGGGACCAGAGGATGCTCTAGGTGTCTCTGGGTCAGGATAGGACAGGATATCTTTCCCAAAAATACAATAAATAAACACAATAAAATACACAATAAACATGAAGTAGAACAAGGATGTACAGCGGGTGAATGAATGAAGGAATAATGTTTTAGTTGTGGACAGTGCATTAGAAATAAGAAATGTTCAACACAACAACCAGTGGTATGTTAAGTCTAATGATTCGTATGAGCTGTCTGGGGCTCACACACTGCAGCAACACTGTTTTCTGAGACAACATTATCAACATTTCTATGGCAGCCATCATATCCTTGACATCCATCCTGATTCCATGAAACGTAGCAGAATCTAATCTGCCTTCCATGTGCCAGCTCTTATTCATTTTCCACCATGCAATAGACTGTAATTGAACCCAACTCTCTCATGTAGGAAACAAGATGTATACCAGGCGATACAGTAGGCAACAGTAGTGATAGTAGTACAAATGCGTGCATACACAGACACACAGTATTACACAATCACAAATAGGTGGAGATGTACATGTTACAAGTTCTTAACTCACTCACTTCTTTACTTACTTTACACACACACACACACACACACACACACACACACACACACACACACACACACACACACACCTGGTCAAAGCTGTGTTCTTCCTGTGCCCTTTGTGTTGGTACCACACAGTAGGGCTCCTCTGAACTGAACATTTCCATCTCAATGTTTTCTGTGATGACCAGCACCGCCGGCCTCCTCTCTCCCTTCATCCTCTCAGCTTTGACTCAAATGCCCTTTTTCTCTTCTCCTTCTTGTCTTATTTACTTTATCTTTTTCTTCTGGTCTTCCTCTCTTAGCAACCTATATTTGCTTTGTCTTTGCCCTGTTGCTGTCAATCCTATCCCCTTTTCCTTTATTTTTCTTTCTTCTTCTTGTTCTCTGCCTTCTTTTCCCTCTTCTTCAGTTGTCCTCTTCTAGTATTCCTTCCTATTTCCCCTCTAGTTCTCTTCCTCTCCAACCTGTACGTCTGATATCCCCAAGGTGGTGGGAGCCTTGGCTCTGATTAACTCAAGCTGAGATCAAGCTGGTTCTACTGCTCAGATTGGTTGAGAGGTGTGTTTCAAAGCTCTCATTGGTTGAGAGGTGTGTTCTCAAGCTCTCATTGGTTGAGAGGTGTGTTCTAAAGCTGTCATTGGTTGAGAGGTGTGTTCTAAAGCTCTCATTGGTTGAGAGGTGTGTTCTAAAGCTGTCATTGGTTGAGAGGTGTGTTCTAAAGCTCTCATTGGTTGAGATGTGTCAACCAATAAAAAGAGGACCAGAATTACATCCTCAAATGGCACAAATCCATGGCTGATGAGACAAACATGAAGGAAAAAGAACAAAAAGAAAACCCCAGAGGCATGGCTTAATTTTTCACCTAAACCATAGTATTTCAGTATTTCAGTTCATACTGGTCAGAGTATTTTAGTTATTTACAGAAAAACAGGAATCAAATAATCCACAAGACTGAAAAGACAATAGACAACTAACTAATCAACCCTTCCCCTCCCCCAGCCATCCTGTGTGCCCGTTTCATCACCTGATAATTGAATCAGAGTTGAGTTGACTTCATTGCCCACTCAACCCTAACCCCAATGATCTGTCCCCACAATAATCCCAATTATAAAGTATTCTAGATCGTACCTATTCTCACTCGATTCGGTATTATTCCAAAATAGAGCGATATCTCTATTCACAATAGACCTAAGAAGCTGTTATTCACTCTGTTTTTAATAAATGTAGCCTGATTCGGAAAGTATAGAACGGCCCCATGCCTGGATTATTCTGCTTGTGGCCCCGGGGCAAGCATTTTCTAAGATCTATCCATATTCTCCCTGCACTGCCAGAGATCACCAACACACTAAAGACTGGACAATGTACAACTATTGAAGATAGTTGACATAGAATGCAAAATGGCAAATTTACAATTATATTACAAATGTATCTACATGCCAACCCAGGGCTTTCGAGGCTCCCGGGCCCTTGTGCATGCATGGCCACTTATAGGCTCATAGCCCCCAGAAGCATCTTAGTAAGATCAACATTAGTGTCAATAGTGTAAGACAGCATTTCTTGAATTTTGTGTCCAAACAAGCCAAAAATGCAGGTATACTAACTACACCATTGACTAATTACTCAGACAAACAGGAGCCCAGATAATAGATACTAGACCACAGCTGTCTATTATTATCTAATCAATCTTTGTGCTAGACGGAACGAAAAGCATCCATTTGAAATCACACATTAGTGGGGTGATGTTACACCACTACACACAAACCAGTACCAACAATCTCTAATCAATTGGTCAATCAACTCAAGGCGGACACAAGATACCTTTGCCTCATAGAGCTGATTGACTCCTAAAGCTACAATCTGCAATTCAATGAACACATAAGTGCTGCCGATAAACCCTGTTCCTTTAAAAAAGATGACTTACTTTACTTACTGTCTCATTTTGTAATCACATCCATCTGGAATGCTTCTCCTAAAACCTTAGGAGCAATGAGGAGACAGCAGAGAGAGAAAGGATACTTCAAAAAAAAGTTTATTTCTCAGGATTTCTTTTCTGCCTTTATATGATAGTCAGCAGTAGAGAGAGACAGGAAAGATCAGGTGAGAGAAGAGGGACGAGATGCTCCCAGAACCCAGGATGGTGCAGTTATGTGATATGCACCTTAGACCACGAAGCCACCAGGACACATGGGTGGAAGGAATCTTGAGACTTTATGAGATCAATGTGGAGATGCTTAACATGTGACTGTATAATGATAATCAGCTCCTACTATATGGCTGTTGGCACCTGTGGCTTCAATATGAAAATGCAACAGTATTGAGTTTTCTTTGACATCTTTCTCACGGTTTCATATTCAGGAGACATATTTCATTCCAAGCAAAAGACTGACTATCAAACAAAATGTCTCAAATTGACAGCAAAATTAATTTCATTGCAAAGAAAAAGGGTGATCTCAAGAGCAAAACGTAAGCTCTAACACAGAAAAAAAAAGTATTGATATAGAATATAGAAGGATATACAATTTCAAATTGTTCAACCTAATGAACGACAGTATGTGGAGGAAATGGAAGGAAGAAAGCAAGATGTTAAAAGCAGCAGCATTTCCACAGGCAACAAGGCTATAGGAAACCATCCACAAGGGAATGGCGGAACACTGTCAATGTACCAAAAACATTTCAATTAACCATTACGGCAAAACTTTTGGAAGAAGGGTCCCTAAAGAAGTCGCCTTGGATAAATCAATGTAATGAGAAGAGCTGGCAGCTTGCAATTTATCAGCAACAGAGAGATGTTTTGAAAGCCATAGTTTCAGAGAGCACACGACGTCACGAGAATATTGCAATGGAAATTATACAACATTAAGATTCATACACGCAATGTGATTGGACTAGACTAGGCATTTCATGAGTGCTTTTTTTTTTCTCCCCAATTTTACATGGCCAATTCCCCCTGCCTAAGGGATCCCGGTCCCGGTCGTTTCCCCGCTGAACAGGCGCCCTGACCGACCAGAGGAGGCGCTAGGACACATACTCTTCCGGCTTCCCACCCGCAGACGGCCAATTGTGTCTGTAGGGACGCCCGAGCAAGCCGGAGGTAAAACGCTGAGGTTCGGACCACCGACCTCAGCGTTGGTCGGCAGTTGCTTAGTCCACTACACTACGAGAAAAGAGCAGAAACGTTTCTTCACTAAGTTCATATGCTAACTAGCTGACTGGGCTTCACCACCCAAAATCAGTGTTTTTATTGAACTATTGATCATGCAGTTGACTAGCCAAATGGACTCTTAACTGCTGTCTGGACCGATTTCAATTTCCAGCATGACATCTTAGAAATGGAGACATATAACACGATGTAACCCCGTTTTATTCCGGCAGTATGGATGTGTGGTGTAATCTAACCGACATGAAATGGAGTGTGATAGCAGTAGAGGATGGAAATGCTGTAATGTGTTGGCAGGTGTGATAGGGTTGTGTGCATTATGAAGATTTAATATGGATTTACCCAACTAGAAAAAGTAACTTACTCTAAATATAAAATATAGAAACATGTAACAGCCCGGTGCCTCCACCTAATAAGCTAAAACGTAGCTATATTAGGCTTGGAATAGCTAATTAGGAATATAAATACATAAACAACCAGTGAAATGACTTTAATAACTACAAGGATTTAATACCATTTTTTAATGGTATTAAGTGAATGGGGATTATTTCTAAGGACAGGGGGGTGATTGAAATGATAAACAGAACATGGAAATCCACAATGTGATTCTTAATGTATACAAATCAGTCACTAATACTAATGCTAATCACTCTTAACATAAAGTAATTGAGCGCTCTCATAAACAAGCAAAATAAAAGATTGGGGTTCCCCTCAATTAAAATGTCCGGGACCTTTAATTGAAAGTGATCCTACCGTCCGTATGAATGGTGGTGAGGAGACAGCGCGCCGCGGGACAGCGCCGACAGCAGGAGAGAGAGAGAGAGAGAGAGAGAGAGAGACTATCCATGGTGCTGAAATGTAACTGATGAACTCTGTCTGTTGTGCTGGTTAGTTAGGATGACCTGTCATGTATCAGCCAGATGTGTCTGTACTATCAAGGTGGGCAAATATCAGTGTTTTTGCTGAACACTGGATGCAGCACAGAAAACTTTATGGACCGGGGATAGAAACTTGCCTATAACTACCTATAACTACCTATAACTACCTGCAATTGCGTGTCATCACCGCTATGTGGAGCTACTTACAGCTTGCTGCGTCATTATTTTTAGTCGGTGGTCTGCTTTCCAGCTTTACTGCCATGCACGTTGGCCATAGAGGGATTTCCTCGACCTGTCTTCGACCTGTGCAGTCCAAGTCAAACTTATCTCTTATCGAAATATCTCTGCTGCCCAAAGAGCCTGGCCTAACCCTCCATGAGGATGGCGTGAAGCGCTTTTGTACAGTGTGCAGGTATTGATTTGCATTGGTAAATATGACTATCAATAAATTCAAGGTAGTTTCATTGTGATTCTTACACAGCATGTGTTCCCTAAAGACATTTCCACTAATAGTAATTCATAAGATGTCTAAAAACAGTCGAGTTGCATAGTTTTGGTGATCCACGTTCATCAACCCTAAAGAATAATGATCATTGTCAGGACGTGTGTGTGTGCGTATTCTAGGGGATTTATAATGGAGGGCAGGGGCTACCTGGTGGCCCACCCCACACTCATTGACCCCAAAGGTCATACACCCACAGAGTAACAACACATTACAAGGTAAGGGACCTATACACACACACACACACACACACACTTAAACAATCAACAACATAAACATGATTTCTGGATTACTTCTAATTCTCTCCTTGATTTTTATTTTATTTTTCATTCCTCCATTCCTGTCTTTTTGGTAGTTGGAGCCACTGGTTGCTGATGACATCCTGAAGCATCTTTGTCAAGAAGAACCTTCAGTAACGCTTCTACAAGTTCAACACCAACATAGTGGTGAGTCATGGATGATGGATGGATGACTGATTGGATTCATGAACTGATAAACAGATGGCTAGGTAAGAAGGCAGAGGCAGACAGAAAGATGCTGTCACCCACACAACAGAGAGTTGCGTCTGTTGTGCTCCAGGCCGTTCATTACTATCTGACAGTATAATGATGCCACCCTGTGGTCATCCTTAGTATTACATCCATGAAACGTGCAATTCACTAAATGTAGCCAAAGTTTTGGTAGTAATCAATAATGATAACATTAATAATGATGATTGAAAAAAATAAGATAATGTAGTAAATTTAATAAAAGTTGTTATAATGGTAATGATGCAGACTGTGGTACAGAATCTCTGCTTGTTTGTCCTAGTTATTAAAATGTAATTCATTTCTTGGATCCCACACTTGACTTGCATACAAAGCAAAATGGCATGATTAAACATTTTGAACGACATTTTTAGTGAAATATCTATGTGTTTTTTTTAAATAGAGTATAAAGCTTGCCTTACATGCCTTTTCTTTCAGTGCATGCACTGCCAGACGTGCCAGACGAAGTTTCCTGAGGCACATTTTCAGTCCCAGGTAGTCACAGTCATATGACTACCTGGGACTGAAAATGTGTCACCTAAAATGATACTGCTGTGACTGATTTTTGGGTGTCTTTTGGAAAATCATTATTTTAGTTTTTTCAAAATTGACTCAGACTTCTCAATTGTTCAAGAATATTCACTTTTAAGTAATTTAGCATGACGGGATGAGTGTGAGTGCCCCCTGGAGGTCAACCTCACCTATTCCTATTTACACTGATTTTATTACAATTGCAGGGTATCCAGGCATCCTTTAGAAAGTCTGAAAATAAATGATCTACACTTGAGGCCTTAAAAGTTATTAGAGGGCTTATATTTTCACCATGCAATGACAGGCTTCTTTGCAATCCATGTACACTCTTAGATTAATACAGAACACGGTTAGTACAATATTGTATTTTAATTTATCTGAGCCTTAGAGTAGCAAACACCATCAACTGCCACAGGTATCTCGCACACACACCACACTAGGGTTTTTCCTACCGCATCCTACATCTCTTGACAGCCCAGTAGTTGGTAGTTTAAATGCAGTGTGTGACTACTCAAGCACAAATACACTCACTCACTCACATGCATGCAAGGTCATCCTCTCGCACACAAGCACACTGAGCACCTGTGACCCCAGTCAGCCAGTCAGTTAAGTGTTACCCAGAAGTCTTATTGTTTCCTTCCTCCTGTTTTTAATTCCTTCCACAGGATAGTTCTGTCTGGAAATGCAGCTATTTCCGAGCTGGCAGGTCTCTCATGTGGTTTTATTATCTGTATTATCTCGACTGATTTGCATTGTGGACGTGTCTGTCTCGTGTCTTTTCTCTCTCTCCTCTCCACCATCTCTCTCGCTCACTCTCTCCCTTCTCAGCGTCCGGGTCTGTCATCAACATCATGTCAATCTTTCAAGAGCCAATTTGTTCTTCATTCTTCAAGACGAGCAATTATCTTGTTTCACTATCAGGCTTTCGTCTGTGTTCTGTGTCAAGCTGTGTAGCATAACTTGACTGGCCGATGACATGACTTTGTTTGAGCGCTCATGCTTTGATTTGAATTGTTGTCGCCTTTTTGAAGTGTGGTCATGTTGGATGGACGTGATCAACTGTGTGTCTGTGTTTTGACCAAGATCATGTACTTGTACCTGATCTGTATTTTTAGTGTGTGTGTATGTGTGTGTGTGTGTGTGTGTGGTGCGAGGTGCATCAGGAGCCACTCAGTCTGAATGTGATTGGTCCTGATCTTCATGACAGCCCGCTGTAGCCAAAGATATACCAGCAAGTGAAAGTTTGTGAACCCCTTGTGCAATTATAGAAATTTTGAGTTTTTACCATGAGCGACTGTCCCTAACTCAGTTACTGAGTCACTCTACATGTCCACAGAAAAGACTGGCAGCGGCTGCCACTCAGGCACACATGCCCACACATAGCAGCAAATTGTGAAATACGGCCATGCAGAAGTGGTTGGCCTATGCCAAGTTGAGGTCCATCATAGATTGACCAAACTGCATGGTGGTAGTGTCATGGTCTGGGCTGTCTTTCTGTTTTTATATAGATTTTTGCACACAGGGATATCTGAGTTTTTGGTCAACAAGCCAGTTTTGTTAAATAAATAAGGAAAGTATGTCATATTTATTTGTGCATGTTATTTATTTGGACATGGAGGTTTAGATGAGGTTATTCCTCCATAATATATGAAATACAGACCAGCCAACAGGTATATACAAAAAATATATATATACAAAAACCCATACATTTATATTCCAATAGGTATAACTTGGGTGAGGATACAGTTACATGACTGTCCATGTCGATGTTCTTGGTGCACGCCAGCAGTGCAGTGCCACCCAGTGGTGACCATTGGAAAGAGCAAAGTTTAGGGTTGGTGTAAATTTCCTCAAAATCAAAATCATCCAGGTGTCCCCAGCAGATCATTTGCTTCGGTCCTCCACGCTCCAGCATTAAAGTGTCTTTAAGTGACTCCAAAAAGTCAATTTTCAGGAATTGAAAAAAGGTTGTTTTTTTCAGATTGATACCCATGCATTGTTGACATTTTACAATACATTTAATGGTTTGGTGTGGTCCCACATCCATGAGACATGTTTTATATGTAGCAGGCAGTGTTAGCTATTGCACTAAAAAACAATACTGTCCATACCAATATTATGGACAGACTACTGAGACTGTTCTGTGGCTGTTTTTGTCATCAGTTTTTCCAAGGGGAAGAATGTGCAGTCCGTCCTCAATCTAATCTTTTTTTGTTTTTGTGTGGCAGTTTATACTGAAGAGAGACTGGAAAGGGAGTAGAGGGAACGGTACCATCATCGCAGCTTGAGTTAGGATCTGAGCCTATGCTGTTTAATAAAGCTACAGAGGAGTCCTGATGGCTGAAGAACAAGTTGCTATCAAACAACCTTCTGCTTCCAAGTCTCTTTCCTTTCCTCTCCTTCTCCTTTCTCTTACCCAGATGAGGAGGTGGCATCTCTGAACATGATTCAGAGTGCCCCAGTGGGTCCGGTTGCCGGGGGCATTATGGGATGCATTCTGGTGTTGGTGCTGGCTGTGTACGCCTACAGACACCAGGCCACAAAGGGTAGGATTGATGGATGATTGATGGATGCATGTGCGCGCACACACACACACACACACACAGAAAAATGTAGCACAGTGGTGCCAACAAACTCCTCCACAAGCACGTGTGAAAAAAGGCTGGAAAGGGAACTAAGAGATATGTGTCTGTGATTTTCAGACACTTCACAGCATAGTATGAATTTGTGACTACACATAAAACATTAGGACTTTTTTTGAAAAACAATACTATTTGGCACTATAGTGGGACCATGGACAAAATAAACTCTGTTAAACTGTCCATCCAATATGGCTGAAGATATCTTTAACCTTTAACCTCATCGTCATTGTCATTTTAGTAAAGACAGCCACGACAGATTGAAGGATTTCAGCTCATAAAATGTTTATCATCAAATTTCAAAAATCAGTGAAACCAGTGGAGCCTAGGTTTCTTTGTGCATTTATGGGCCTACTACAATTTCCTGCATCCATATGAGAGACGGGGCTGTGAGGGACTGCTGGGAGTGGACAGTGTTACCCTTGACAATTTTGTTCTTCACATGAAGACGTGTTTTGAAATCTGTCAAGTAAAGAAAGACAAAGAGTCACGATGAACAGGCATTGTGGCAAATGCTGTGACAGCTGACAGAAACTAGCAGCAACTGCTAATCAACTAAGATTACAACCTCAATAAAACTCTTCTGTCTACGTCGTTTTCAGTCTGATAGTTTACTGAACCATTTGGAATAGATGGTAGTGAGACTGGGTACAGGATCACAGGGCATGAGACAGAGAGTTTGTCTGGGTTTGTGTGTTTGTATTGTTAGTACAGGCAGCAGCAGTCAAGGTTGAGTTCAGTAAAGCCTTGAAGAAGAAGAAGAAGAAGATAACTTTATTTACAACTCGGGGTGCACACACGCACCAACACACACAACACATGCAACATGACCTGGACACACACATGCACACACTCACACTTTAACTTTATTTGCATTCAAATATTGCAAACGTTCAACACGCTTTAAGGAATTCTGTTTAACATGGCCACTTATCAGGCCAAGCTTCAGAGCCGATCCCAAAGCACTGAACAGGAATGAAGAAGTGTCCGAAATGTAGTTAAAACCTCCTCTACGTTAAGGGACAGGTACGGCTGGACAAGAGGTTAAAAGTGACTTCAATTGCCATTTTGTGGCATAGAAATGCAGCGTTCACATCCTCCGCTCACAGAAATGGAAGACACACACACACACACACACACACACACAGACGAATCCACTGGAGATGTTTTAGGATAGTGATTGACAGTAAAACAGAGGCATCAGTCAGTTTTGTTGGACATATGATGTGCCTGTGCCTATTCTTATACAGTAGAAGTTAGGACCGAGTGCTCTACAGTACTTGATTACTATACGGGACCTCTGAGTTGAAATGTGCGCTCTCATCTTTTGCCTTCCAGTCAGACACATGCATACTCACACATACATGCACATACATGCACAAGGACAGGTTTACCTGCCTGGAAGTGTTATGATACTCTGTGTCATGCTGGACATTACTGCATTACTGGAAAGAGGAATTAGGAATTATGAGTCAAAACTCATTGATAGAATTCCTTAGTAATGGTTTTCCAGAGAAGAGCCCTATTTCAGCTTGCATGGTGATGAGTCAGAATGAGACGTACCAGCTGTGTCCATATCCTTGGGTGCCTTTTCATAGGAAACAGTCTGATTTCTATTAACTGGTGATGAGTTTGATACGGATCATTTCCCGGTCACCCTCTGGACGTCAAAGTTTCCCCTCCTCTCAGGTTGAGTGTTTATCTTTGGACAAGTCTCTTCCAAAGCTGGAGACTAAGACACACAAACAACTCTCTCCAAAAGCAAGAAACTAAAACAATCAAATCTTTGATGTCATCCGAGGCTAATCCTGAAGTTACCCCACTGAGAATGAATTGAACAATGAGTCATTTGGACACAGTATCAGTACCCAGGATGGTTTTTAGGCTCCTGACAAACAAATTACATTGAATTAATGCTCACTTGAATACTAACACTCAGACATGTTTTGACTCTGCAGCTAGCTTCCAATTCTTTGGCAACGATGCAGCTTCAACTTTGGTATCTTCATCCACGTGGGCTCTTACCACCCACATATGGCATCACTCCCTCCCTGTGTCTCTGTTACTTGTTGTATAACCGATGATGACAGAGGGAAAAGGATGAATAAGAAGAGAGGCTGTGAGAAAAGTTGTTACGTTATGGTTTAGTTGTTATACCAGACAGTGACTGAAAAGGGAGCAGAAGAAAGGAAAAGAGCAATATTATCTATCTATCTGTAATATTAAGACCACATATACATCATATGTGGTCTTAATATTACAGATAGACTTATGATAACAGAGGAGAAAATAAGGATAAGAGAAGAGGAATACAGAGAAATTAGATCTGTCCATGAACTGAGGTGTAGAATCTTGGTCGACTAAGACCCTTTAGGTTTTTGTTCTTTTCCTTATGTTTTTTATTGGAAAGTTAACAGTAGAGAGACACAGGAAAGCTTGGGAGGAAGAGGAGGACATGCAACAAATTCAAACCAAGCCAGATTCAAACCAAGGTAACAGATACACACCATAGACCTGAGCTGCCAGCCAATTCTTTGTGCTACTTTATGGAAGATTATAAGCACAACGCACACAATCAAAACAGATTGACCTTTGATAAACATTTATTCTGAAAGGATCATTTTGCTTGACTGCAATTCTTTGCGAGAAGCAGTTTTTGTCAATTGAATTAATGTTTAATTTCCTTAGTCAAGGACATTCGTAAAATAAATAATGGAGTCTCTTATATTATATAATTCATAGAGAGAGAAAGCCCAACATATTGATTGAGAAGGGGCAATAAAAAGAGCAATAGAGAGGAACGGAGAGGAAAGAATCTATTACATGTTGCATGACTTATAATGAGTGAGCGAAAACAATGAAAACAATAAGAGGAGAGATGCAGACATGAAAAATGATGAAAGAGGGGAAATAAGATTGAAATGGAAGGGCAAGAGAGGAGAGGGGCAGAGAGGGAGATCAGTTTGAAATAATGGAAGGAGAGGGTGTGTTAGCGTGTCAGCGATTAAAACAAATTCATTATAAAGTTGCTGCTCCTCTCAGCTCGGTCAAAGTTGTCCTCCTACCACAATCCACTCACTCATACCGCTGGAGGGCCTGATAAAACACACACATAGGCTACATGCACCAGAGGATCGGAGCATAAAATCTGTGACACACACACACACACACACACACACACACACACACACACACACTGAGGGGTGTTTGGCAGCCTGCAGTCTAGCAGTGATCCTGGTTAGGGCTACAATATTAGCTTTCCAGGCTGAAACACCCTGTTCATAATAGATTCAGGTATACTGTAGGTCAGTTTGCAGGGAGTAAGCTAAATGATTTACATCCTCAGACAATTTAAAAACTCATGCTTTGCCGTCACAGTTGATTTTAAAATACAAAACTCAATCTATCCAATCAATCATATTATTACAAAAACAGCATTGGGATGACATTGGCTCCACAGGAGGCATCATACTCCACCATCAACAATCCACCCCCAGATAAAATTCATATGTTATAGCAAAATGTAGATAGTTAAGTCATGTCACATTTTTAACATGTCACGTCACAGATGACATTCGCCTGTCTTTCAGTCGGTGGACCAGCTTGCCTGTTTCTATCTGTCTGTTTTATCCTTTTTCTATCTGTCTGTTTTATCCTTTTTCTATCTATGCTCTCTCACCGGGAGCGCATACACAGCCGGAGGATATATTGCGTTGCCTGAGAAGCAATGCTGTGCAGTGAGCTCCTTGTGTGCTGTAGGTGAAGCTACTCTTTAATTTATGTTGTGTACATATAAATGGCTTATAATCAAATTTGATGTTTAGATAATTCCCATATGCAGTTGTATCCTCACAATATCCGTTGGAAGAAGAAAGACTATGTTTTCATAGACGTGTGTATTTTACAAGCAAAGCGCCTTATAGCTCTTTACTGGAAGAAACTAAATAGACCGAGGTTAAGTAAGTGGTTAAAGGAGATGGCATTAAATATGACAATGGAGAGGATAACTTACATTGTAAGAGGTAAACAAAAGGCATTTGAAGATGCTTGGAGTTTATTAACTTTCTTAAACATGGTGATGTCGGTAACTAGAACAGGAAGATGATACTGATGAGTGATAATACTCGGGTCATTGGTGTAGGAGATATGTTGTTGAGAAGCCCCCCTTTTTTATTTTGTATTTTTTGTATTTTTTATTGTAGTCTGTTTTGTTCTGTCTGTGAACTGTATTGGTTGGAACGGTTTCGTTTTTGTGATTTGTCGATGTGTGGATGGGTGGGTGTGTGGGGGTTAAAATAATGTTGTGTGATTAATACAGTAGCATTATCAAACGGGAGAAATAAATAAAAACATTGTGGGAAAAAAAAGAATTCCCATAATTCCAATGCATCACCTGACAAGCCGACCTCTATGCCCCCAAAACCTCCTGTGGCTGATGCTTCCCGTCAGGATGCAGACAGTTTCTCATTAGCTCTTCTTCTCTTTACATCACTGAGCCTCTTCTTACACTGGGCAGCAGTTCTCAGTGGACCAGAGGAAGACAATCATTTTTACCGCTCCCTTAGCTAGTTTTACATCACCAGCCCTTGGAGGGGGCCTATTGAGGTGCCAGAAATGCGACCGTGTTGACTCTGCATCAGTTTTTTCTTGGGTGAAGCTTTTATGGCCGGTACCGGTTGGGACTTGTTGCAGCCTTCACAAAATTGTCAATACACCATTGTGCGAGGGGATGAGATGAAATGAGCTGATTTTGATTGGCCGGAATTGAAGCCAGCCCTCACCACACCTACTGATAATGAATTCCTCTTAATCCAACCTCCTGGACCACCGCAGGTGCACCTTAAATAGACTGGACACGCCCACATGCGCCAAACGCCCTAGACTTTAGACCTTGTGCCTTGATTCACGAAAATAGAGCTCAGTACCTTCAGTTGCAGCACAGTACATTACAGGACATACAGTACCTTTCAGTTACATCATAGTGTTATGTATGCTGAAACCTTTTGTATCCAAAAACTTTGAGGAGTTGAGAAAATGAGTCATTATTTCCATCGACACCAGTGTTTTTGTTTTTTGTTTTTTTGTTCGTAAATAGTATGGTTTGGTCTCAGGGTTATGAAACATCAAAGAATAAAATAAAGGCAGCAATTTGGACATTTCAGGTTTCTGCGAGATATTGACAATATGGATATAAATAGCCCCGAGGGATGAGAAGTTGATGGATCAGAGAAGCTTGTTTGATGGTGAGATGTCCTGAGAGAGGAGGAAGGAATTGGTTGTTTGGAGATAGATCGATCGAAACAGGACGAGAGCATCCCACACACACACACACACACACACACACACACACACACACACAAAGTATGCATATCATACACACACACAAGCACACTCACAAATCACTTGGTTCAGTATCTCTGGAGGTTTTATGTTTCATCATCAAAAATGGTAGCGATTATAAATATAATTGATAAGGTCTCAGGCTTAGAAGATTGTTTCATACACAGTAATAAGGGATTGATGTTCCCATCGTACTGTTGCTGGTGTCATTTCAAAACCTCAAAAAGACGGCGCACCAGGAATGAAGGATCATCAGGCCAAACATTTTTTAAAGTCAAACCATGTGTCTCAGATGGATTTCATAGCCCTTAAGGTGATGAAACACACTCAGTACATGAAAGGCCATGTTGACTTTCAGTTCATATGACAGCATGAACAAACTCAAAAAGGTTTTCAAGAGCACAGCAACAGTGTAGTTAGAATTTGGTTGACAGTTTTTATCTGCTTACTCTTACTCTATAATATAGAGGCAGTATAGATAAAATGTTCTATCACCAACAGTATTTACTTCATTACATTTTTGTCTTTAATCCAACTGCATTATGTACTAGGACCATCTACCAATCCCTATCTCTGCAGACAGCAGTATTGCCCTTCTCCACTGCCTCAAACAGTTAGCCATGTGTCGTATGTTGGCTTGTATGTCTTGTATGTCTCCCTAGGCTAAATGTATGTACAATATGTGAAATGGGGAAATGGTTATAAATATGTATGCAACTTTTTCAAAATGCATGAGAAAGCTGCAGAACAAAGGAATGAAAAAATGCCCAAAGGGAAAATTTAGTTGTCAATCCCGTGCAATCAAAAGAGCATGTGCTGTTTTCTGAAGTGTGTTACCATGTTTGCGTGTGTGGAGGAGGAAGGTGAGGAAGGTGTTCAGTATGTGTTTTTTTATGTTGTCTACATTACATTACATTACATTACAGTCATTTAGCAGACGCTTTTATCCAAAGCGACTTACAATAAGTGCATTCAACATAGGTAGGCAAGAAAACTACTAGTCACCAGAAATCGTAAGTGCATTTCCTTCCTAAACAAGCAACTAAGAGCATAACTAGTGTTAAGGTAAGAGTGCAATAAGTTAGCAACCTACTTTATCTTAAACAAATGAGACAAATGAGAGAATCAAATAAACAAGAGCTAAGACAAATAAGTGAACCAAATAAACAAGAGCTAAGACAAATAAGTGTATCAAATAAACAAGAGACAATAAACAAGAGCTCAGACACATAAGGGTAGTTGTATGGGAGAACTTGGGGCGGTTGAACACCAGACGAGCTGGTTGAACACCAGACGAGTCTACCGATTTATTTTCAAAGATACGCCAACCTGGTACATATGTAACTGGCAACTTTTGTAATTGTGAACATAAATCAATGTGTGTGTGCATGTGATGTGGAAAAACCTTCAAAAAGTTTGTTTGACTTTACCTTGAAAAGTGCCTGTAGCATTGGACGTAGGGGTAAGGGTAAAGATTAAGATTATTATAAGAATTTATCAGTGAGGGTTAAGTTAGTTTTTCTGACATTTCCATGTAGGCGGTCAGGACAAACGCTGCTTGGACCAGTAGGCTGCTTGATTAATTGGCATGAAAAACTCTCCAGCCCAAGATGGACCACTGACCCTCCCACCCATGCTTGGATACCCCATGGATCCCACCTGTGGAGAGGGGGCGGTGGGTTGGGGAACAGAGCACTGCCTAGGCTTGGTGGATACTGCTGCAGGTCTCCAATGAAGAGACCAATACTGTTTTTACACCACAGGCCAGTGTAACGTGGGATGTTGTCATGAATTCTCTAACCTTACAACGCTTTTATTCTCTTGAAGAACTCAAGAAAATAAAGGGTTTTTTTTTGGCCTTACCCAAAAAAGGGTTGGGAGAATATTTGTACTTTTTCATAAATGCCCACAAACTTGTCAATAAACAAAATGTTCTCTGATCCATAGGAATACAGAAAAAATATATAAAGAGGAAAATATTTTTGTAGAATTTAGTGAAGAGGTTAATTGTGGGACAGATGAGGGAGTGGCTGCTGCTAGCTACACGCGGCCATAGACTGATCAACCAATACACACTCCCTCCACTTCCTGTAACCAGCGTGTTATATCCTCTGTCAGCAATTGGTTCGTTCGGAAGTGGTTCGTGACATATAGCACATTTTTTTCTGTATCTGTTTCTCCAGTTGTGAATCACAGAGACCTGTGTGTTCCTGTGAGGCTAGACCTGCTGCGCCGAACAAGTTAAAGATGTCCTGGTTCTGGAGAAAGAGACACTTCTGTGCTCGCTGTCCTTTTAAGCTCCCTGAGGACGCGTTCAGTGACGCTAACACCAGCAAAAAAAAAAAACTGGCTTTAGTCACTGCTGGGGATTTGGTGGATAAGGATAATTGGGACCCTCGCAGAGAGACTCACAGAGACTGAGTGCTCATGAATGTGCTGCCCTCTGTATCTGCCTGAAAAGCCAGCACATAGGAGTCCCATTGGACCACATCTCTCTGAGGCCAAGGCATTACTGTATGTACAGTATGTAGAGCCTGAGATCTGTGTGCTCCTGTGAAGCTGGAGATTGTGCCAAGTTTAATATACATTGATGCCCAAGATGGAGACGCTTTCAAATCTAAAAGAGAAAGAGAGAGGAAGAGATGCTGCTGCTGTTGTTTACAGAGGTTGCACCCATCTGTAGGCTCCTCTGTGGTTAACCACTCACAATGTCTTTTCTACACTGTGGTGCAACTTTCTGTGTCCGTGTGTGTCTATGTGAGATAGACATTGTTTATGAAGAGCATTTTAACAGTATTGTTTTAAAGAAGTGTAGATGTGAATTGGTTAATTAATAATGATTCTCTTCGTCGTTGTTTATATTTAAGCCCAAATGTTAGATAATTGTGGCTTTCTATTGTCAGTAAGGCAGTAAGGTGTGAGAGCGTTGTCTCAATACCCGGCCCCCTATTCACTCTTTCCATTAGCAGTTGTCTGAAGCCTCTCTAGCCTGTACTGTCACTGATCTACACAGCAACATTAAGGTCACCTACACAGCTTATTCTGCCATATTTAGATGGGAGCATTTTGTAGAACTGCCTGGTACTGAAACTTGATGTTGAACTGGGGGGCAGGGCGGCCCAGTGGTTAGTGGTTAGTGATCCATGTCTGCAAGCCTGCTGAAGTGCTCTTGAGCAAGAAATGTGAATTCATGTAGCTGACCTCCCTGTAGGGGGTCAAGTGAATAGAGTATTAATATTTTCACAGTATTACACATTATTTGTTAAAACTATTCTAAATTGAAGAAAAAGTTAGAAAAAGTTGATGTGCAATTATTACTCAATAGCTAAAATATCAATTTCATGTTAGTATTTGGTTGGAAAAGGTCTTTAGATGGGTAATAACCTTAAGGGTTTTTTCCAAAGTGAGAACAAAATTCCTCACGTTCTATTGATTTTTATGTCTAAAGAACCACTTAAGTGCATTTTCTACATAAAGGGTTCTTAAAAAGTTTAAAGCCAGGACTGAAATTGAGTCTCGCCCAGGGAAGCGTATCCTGAAAGCTTATTACTGCTGTTGATGTGGGAGGAAACCTACAGGAAAAGAAGCCCGAGAACCATTTGGGGTCCTGACCCACTGCTTAGGAAACCAGGCAGTTCAGAATAAAATGGTATTTCAGTATGTTTCAAGCTATAGGTCATGGGTCCTGCAATTTGTGGGGGAAGGAAGAGCAGTGGTACATATTGTTGCCTGAAAAATGTATCAGTTATTTATGAGGCTTTTCTGTATATATCGCCTGCCGGGGGAGTTGGGGAACGGCCACGGATGGAGAGGCAGCATGGTTGTGACATAACAAAAGTGGGTTGGTTAAGAGACAGCAATACACTGTTTTTAGGTTAAAGTTGTTTTTTTTACTATTTGTATCAGTGGACACTAAAGTGACGGGTAGTGTTCCTTTAATACATTCACATGACTGGAAAGAAGAAAGAAGTGTTTTCCTTTTATGCCTGTTTGCCTGTGGATTTCTGTTTTATTACTATTATTTTATTAGGAAAGATGGGAGAAAGATGAACTTGCACCTTAGCCCACTGAGACTGTAGGACTCCCAGTCAGTCAGTTATTCTAATATTAAGAGGAACACATGGATAGCATCACATCAGAAATATATTGTTTTAAAGTACCTGTGAGCCTGCAAGGACAGGCTGTATCCTTACTATCTTAGCCCTCAGAGTTCTCAGATTTTTTTTTTAGAAATCATAAAGAATGAGTGGTTTCCAAAATGATGTCAGTGTCCTGTTTAAAATAAGGCCACGGGCTGCAGATATGTTAAGTGTTTCTGTGAAAGAGGGATGGAGAGGGGCATGCACAGGCTCTCACTTTAATGAGCATTGGCAGGAAAGTAGTCCAGCAAGCCGAGGACATCGGGGAGGGAGAAGAAACTCTCCATCGCTGCCTTGCTCCGTCTCTCAGACCTCATCAGTGTGTACACCTTCATTCGTACGCCCTCCGCATCTCCATTTCTGTCCGTCTTTCGCTGTCACCTCATCTCCACCACTCTCTCCCTCTTTCTCTCTCTGTCTGTCTCCTGCTCCTCTGCCAGGGATATGCTCCGAAGTAGAGCACGAGCTCGGTGTCCAAGCGCCCTCGGGCCATTTCAGTGAGCTGTGTGCACCGTCAGTCTCTTGCTGCCAACTGGTACAGCAGACATGCACTAGCAGCATATTTTTGCACAATCCAGAGTCCCAGTTTCCCAAAAGCATCTTATTAGTATGATCATCTTGGGGCGTCGCTCACCAGCAAGTTGCTAGCACTTTGGAAATGACTTCAGAATCCTTCATACAAAACATTTCCAAATGAAAAAACAGGCAACATGCCCCTTTACAGCGAAGTCTTGCAAGGAGGGACTTGATCCATCTTTTCGGCTCGAAGCCTGAGCTTTATTAGTCACTCCTTTTTAATTATTTGAAAGAAAACACCAGCAGTTGGTATCCAGTTGAGTCCACTCATTAAAGGGAGTGACATGAACAAAAATGAACAAATATTTTTTTGTATCTTTTTGCCTGATACAGAAAGAGGGTGCTAAAGTCAGAACAAAAGCAACTTCCTCATTAAGGGACTTGTCGACCATGTAGAAGCAGCTCCCTGCTCTCAGACGGTTACGACCTGGGTAATTAGGACACAAATTGGGCAGAGAACTCTTGTACATAAAGGGGTCCTACTTTAATAATGGATATTGTCCCTGTGGGCTCAGGTCAGCTGTTTTTAGTAGGTCACACGTCCCCCCCAACACACACACACTGTGATGCTTTATGAGAGCAGAGGATCTGAAATTGCGTAGATCGCAGAGGCACTCATAAATGGAGAGAGAGCCTCCTATGCTTTTTACCTCTCCAACCGTAACATCCGAGGCAGAATTGCTAATTGCTCCAGCCATAATCACCCTGCAACACCCATAACTGTACACACACACACACACACACACACATACGTATGCACACACACTCAACTCCTACGCACGCGGCACCTCTCTGCCATTTAGGGTTCAACGTCCCCTCCCTCCCCTCCCCCCCTCCCCCTCCCCTCCCCTCCCCAACGCCTACTGCCGCTCATCCCAGGTGCCTGCTTTGCCCGTTCAGCCACTCTGCCCACCCACACCCTCACACTCTCAGTCCGAGCGAGCAGCGGCAACATTTCCCCTGCTTTCTTCTTCTGCACTCTACTCCCACCCACTCCGAGAGGCTGTGAATCACTGGCTGACACACTGAAGCGCCAGCAGGGCTCTTGTGTTTTAGATGGAGAGGGACTAACATCCCTTTTTCCCTTGGTTTGTGAAGCATAGCCTGTTATTATCGGGTTTGATTTGCATGGAGGTAAAATGCTTTGAAAGAGAAAGACAGTTTGTGCATGAGTGCAGGTGGGTGTGGGCTAAAATGAATTAATGTGTGTGTGTGTGTGTGTGTGTTGGTGTGTGTTTGAGTGTGGTATGGCTCAGGCTCGCATGTGTGGCAGGGAGCCTGAGAAAACAAATTAATTGTTCTCTTGTGGAAATGTTGTTCAGCACTTAGTGGAGTGATTCATGCGTCTCCAAAATCATTGTGAGTGACAAGCAAGTCCTCGCCATCTTTTCAGAGAGCCACTGTGCGATGATTCATGTCCCCCAATCTGTCACCAGGCACCGACTATTGTATTAGCTGTCGTTAGATGAAAATCTGACTTCTCCTAAAAGTCAGCTTTTAAGGTTAAAAAAAAAGCTTTGTTTCTGCTGATCAGTGCTTGTTGAGGTAAAGTAAGTGTCTTGAAGAGGTTAATGCAGCTCAAGCATCAAACAACAAAATTGGAGTTAGGAGGTTTTCATTTTTTTTATCAATGTACTGACGCACCATATCACCCACACAAAATATGAGTTATGGCAACGCTGCTATTTCAAACCCTCCAAAACGTCCGGACCAGAGGCCCCTCCACTCTCTGGCCTGGCTGGAGCAGCTTGATTGATGTATTCATACAAACGGCCCGTCGTTGGGTTTCAGTTACATGTGTTCTGTCACTTGGCAATGTGAGATAATTTTCACCCCGCTGACAACTGTGATTGTCTGGATTCAGAGGTGCCAAGAAATGCTTCACACAGATGGTGAGAGAGAGAGAAAGAGAGAAAGAGAGAGAGAGAGAGAGAGAGAGAAAGGGAGAACACAGAGTTTGGGCGATGGCGGTTGATTTCTCTGCCTCTTACAGGCCGTATAACTGCACTAAATACTTCCTAAGTGGGTTGATGTGTGCTTGCTGATGTGTGCGCCTGTATGTGCGTGTCCTATGTGTGAGTATATACCTGTGTGTGTGTCTATCAGCAGCCTGCGCTGGCTACATAGGCATTGTGAGGACTTGGCAGGGAGCTCTGTTCCCCTTGTGTTTGCCAGGAGCAGCTTTCCATCCACGGCGGGGCAGGCAGGCTCGGTTGGCATTGACTGGGTGACTTGGGTAGAAAAGGAAAGGGAAGGCACACAGCCATTCATGGCCACGTTCTGCACACTGGGAACAGGAAAGCTCTGCTGGTTTGGAGATATTCTCAACTGAACGCCTCTCTCTGATTATGATAAATGTGTTAATTGGGCTATAGAGAAAATATGCAAAACAAAGTTTCTCAGTATTTAGCTGTATAATCACAAACAAAGATAGAAGATGTAAAATTGTTTTTTTCTGACACATTTGGAGGATGATTTGTTCAAATTCAACATGTGGGATGACAATATTTATTTTTCTCTTAATTCCCCCCCAAATCTAAAGCTAATAAACAGTAATAAACAGTTCACACTGTCGTTTATAAAGGGTCAAACGGCTACATGCTTGACATTATACTTTGGAAGTGTGTGTGTGTGTGTGCGTGTGTGTCTGATGATTGATTGGTGGCGGCATCGCTGATTATATTGACTGCGCTGCTGCTGATGTTTAATTGCCGCCTACTTGTTCGTTTTGCAGACGGTTGGGGTCGCCAGGAGTCCGAGGCGGTGAGCTGCTGCTTACAGTCTGCCGTTCACTGCAAAACATGTCCCTCTTACCGAGTCATTCAGTCTAGTAGTGGCCCCTGAAATCTTGCTTTCCTTAAAACAAGTTGAAAAAATATACCAGATATATCAATATATCAATCCTTCCAATCAGGATAGAGTTACTTCTTGAATTAAGTTGATTGACATTGGAAATAATAGAAATGACTTCACCCCCATTGGTAGATTTCCCACACTTGATTTAAGAGAAATTACATTTTAGTATTGAATATGAGACTAAATGATTAGATTAGATTTTTTTGCAGTGTAGCCTACCTTCCCCTTTGCCCCACCCTCTCCCCCCTCTCTCTCTCTCTCTCTCCTCTCTCTCTCTCTCTCTCTCTCTCTCTCTCTCTCATAGACACACACACACACCTCCCACCTATCTCTGTCTCCCCCTCACTATCCCCACAGCTACCCAAGATGGCGGCAGCCTCATCCATCCAGCCGCCGAGCGTTCACTCTTCTCTAGCCGGGGAGAGCGCACTTTCCCCGGAGATGGACAGCCCGGAGAGCCGGCAGCCGGAGGATGAGGAGGCGGCGGCGGCAGCGCAGCCCTCCGAGCTGTGGATCAGCCTCCGCGACCTGCCGGACCTGGAGCCGGAGGAGATCGAGAGGAGGCTCGCCAAAACTCGCCAGGAGCTGAGCAACAGGAGGAAAATCCTCATCAAGAACCTGCCGCCAGACACAACCAACCAGGTGGGTGAGACTGGGAAAAGTGTCGGTGCTTGACGGATGGGTGGGGGAAAGTGATTCAGTTGCGACAATATTCCTGTTATATTCCTACAGGGACTTAATAGTTAGTTTTTAGAGACCTTATAGTACTTGATAGCGTGTCTGTGTGCTCTATAGAGAGTTTATCGTGACTTTATATCACTTCATTGCAATTTCTTAATCTCCTACAGTATAAAATTATTATATTGACTTTCCGTTTTGGCGTGATATTCGTATAGGATCCCGCTAATATTTGCTATAGCATTACTAGAGTTATTTTTCGTTATCGAGCCGTTCGTTTTGATTAAATTGTACACAAGAAATAACAGACAAGTAACTTGTTAAATAATAGACACCTTTGCGGACCGTTACTTTCGTGCTCTTAGTGTAAAGTGATATGATGAACCTCCTCGAGTAATTATAAAGCTACTGTAACATAAGAAATAAAGCAGCAGTGTCTCTTCCTGGCTGCTAGGAGGTTCCCCGCGTGCGTATCTGACTGTTTACGACTACATATTTACGTGTCAATAAATGTTTATAGTCTGTGTCGGATGAGCCTTGATATAAAGTGTGTTACTTTTCCAGTAATACTGAAAAGACAGCTTTATGTCATTGCTACGGCATTGCCAAGGATGTAGTGAACTCTTGTTGCCCACCTTTTTATTTGCGGTTGAAAAAAAAGGTTACGCACTTTTGTGGGCTGACATAAATGTTTGCGACCTAAATTCATAGCGCAGCGTACTAAGTAGCACCAAACCGATGTACGTTACATGAAGATACAAACTCAAATGAATGCTTTTCTATATTTCTATAAGTCTATTTGATTGTAGTTTTTATTGGTGGTTGTTTTCCTTATAATGAACACCTATACATGTTTGGAGTTGAGTATGCTTGCAACTTTATTCTTAGAGATCTTCCTCTATCTGAAAAAGGTGAAAAAGTCGTCTATCAAGGCAGTTTGACATTTAAAATGCTACTGTGATGGATTTTACAGTGGATGGGAAACATGAGATGGAGTGGTAAATAAAAAGGTGGCTTCCTATCAGTCACTGCTGATCAGCTTTAAGCTTGCCATACTGCATGGACTACAGACAGCTTATGCAATATTGTGCAGTTTAATTCCTCACCCATTGCTGTAAATAAGAAGCAACTTTAACAGGGTAAGTGTCCTTCATCCTTGGAGGCAGTATCAAATCCTGTTAGAGTGCGTGAACCACGAAGGAATCTTGTACGAGCTCTGTAGGTAAGAACTCTACATGCGTGTATCATGTTAAAGACCACAGTGGCTTCATGGTAAACGTCCACAACTTTGTGATTTCTCCCAGTTAGCGTCATTCATCACAGCGCGCTAGCCGCCGTGACGCGGTCCTGAAGGCATTGGAGTCCGCTGGTGGTAAATTCTTTCAGGGTTGTAGTAGCAAAGAGGCACACTGCCAACGAGTACCAATACTCTGCCCAGACTGTGTGTGTGTGTGTGTGTGTGTGAGAGTGTTAAAGGAGAGAGTGTGTATGACTGCGTAGTGTGTGTGTGAATGAGAGAGAGAGGGAGAGAAATTCACTTGGATGAAGTGAGGCAACAGAAGTGGAATTTTTCTCCCTATGTATTTCCCACATTGCTCACATGCAGATCTGTCCGGTCTGAAAATCCCACTTTTTACCGCTGCGCTGTTGCGTCACACCGATGGTAAAATGGTGAATTCAAATGTACTTCTCTCTCCATTCGCTGGAAAGTTTCATGATCTGGCAACCAGTCATTTCTCAGTGTCACAATGTGCCGACTCAAGTCTCCTTCATCACATCCGATGAAACAGCAGGCCTGAGTGGTAGCTGTAGTTCTGACGGAGGATAGGGTTGGCTGACGGAGTTTCTCTCTTCTGCAGGCTTTTGAGAGCAATGTCGCAATATTTGGCTCATGGGCGGGTGTCATTTGGTGTATTTTGGTGGAAATAGGCACCCAGAGGAGTCAGAAACCAGGCTGGTGAGGAAGCCCTGGTTACATCAATAAGGCTAGAGATTGATGGAGAGGGAAAAATCCCAGTCACAGGCTTCTGTCTGATGGACCCCCAACCCCCAGCTAACTCCCATCCCTCATTCCCCTCACACCCTGCCACAGCTCCATTAATGAACTAACACTATATCACAGTGTGTGTGTGTGCTGTGTGTGTGTGGGGTGTGGGTGTGTGGGTGTGTGGGTGGAGGTGTCCAGGGTGCATGGTCTCAGATATATGGCCATGCTGACAGTCCCCATCTCAGAGAGTAGAGGTGGAGGATGGGAAACAGGAGAGGAGAGGCAAATGAGACAGGAGAGAGGGGAAGACAGAAGAGGTGGAGGAGTGGAAAGGAGGAGAAAAAAGAAAGCGAGAAGAGATAGGAATGAGAGTGGAATGGAGAGGTAGTTGAGGGAGGGAGATGGAGAATGGAGACAATGTACATTTTACAGTTGAATCAATGTGACTGACACAGTACGGCGCTGATTTGAGACTCCTGTAGCAAAGAATGAAAATAACATTTCATTCATTTCTATTGTGTACTGTACATATATATTTGCAGACGCACAGGATGGTGTGGGTGACAAATAGTGTGTGTGTGTGTGTGTGTGTGTGTAGTTTCGCTTCGTAGTGTAGGAGGACTTCTGCTATCGGTTAAGGTCTTGAATTATTCAGAGCTTCTTAGAAACATGTGAAACACATGCAAAGTGTGTGTGCATGTGTTTACACGTGTGTGTGTGTGTGTGTGTGTGTGCACAGATGAACACAAATGTGAATGTGACAGAGCAGTGTGCGCTTGGGCTGGATCCTTTTCTCTTTCCACCCACTCCCTCCTATCCCTTACATGCTGTGTGTGTGTGTGTGTGTGTGTGTGTGTGTGTGCGCGTGTGTGTGTGTGTGTGTCAGTAACAGATGTTCATGAAATCTTCCCCTCCGACAGCAGGCAGCCCTCATCACCACAACAGCCTTCATCACCACCTTACACACACACAAATGAAGCTGGCTGTTTATTAACATTGTTCTACTAGTCTGTGCCGACTTCCCGAGGGGAAACAAGGTGACGGTGTCGGTTCGGTTCTCTCTCTCAACGGACTGCTGCTGCTCCGAAGAACCAGCTGAACTTCACACAAGGAAGAAAACTGTAATCATCCCTTACAGTAGTCTCTGCCTTATCCCTCTTCCTCTTCTCTCCTCTCTCTTTCTCCCAACGCTGGTTAAACTGTGTTTGGGCTCCGCAGGCTAGCTCTGCACCTGCTGCTTGCTACTTCTGTCACTAGTGTGTGTGTGTGTGTGTGTGTGTGTGTGTGTGTGTGTGTGTGTGTGTGTGGTAGAGCAGGCGGAGCAGGGGGGAGTGATGCGTGTGGTGGATCTGGGTCCTGCTGGTGCCTGCTGGAGCTTCATTTATACAGCTTGTGTAAAGCAATAGCACAGACCTAAAATGGTACGGGACGCTTTTGGTGCACAAGACTTTAAGTTATCCGTGAGAATGTGTGGTAGGGTGGCGTGCTGAGAGGATAAGCCGAGGATAAGCCCCTGTGTCAGCAAGCATCCGCCCTGCTGAAGTGTCCTTGAGCAAGACACTGAATCCCTACCAGCAGCTCCGGGGGGCTGACCTGTAGCTGACCCTGCATGACTTGACCTCCCTGTTGAGGAGAGCAAGGGAAAATATCAACTGCTTTCTCCTGCAGGGAGTGAGTCATGTACAATTAAAGCCTAAGTATAAAGCATGGAGACATCGAGAGGTTCCGTTACCTGTTTGACTAACGGGGAAGAGGGGCGATTTAAGCGACATGGTGAACATGGTGTAATGAACATGGTGTAATCATCGGTGCCAGAAGCAGCACCGGTTCCAGCATCTCTGAAACATCCGGCCTCATGGGATTTTTGCGCATTACAGTTTACAGAGAACGGTGTGATACATAACAAACCATCCAGTCAGCTGCAGTCCTGTGGATAAAAACTCATCGATGAGAGAGAGAGGTCAGAGGAGAATGGCAAGACATGTTGAAGCTAACAGACAGGCCACAAGTGTGCAAAATACAGCTCAGTACAACAGTGGTGTGCAGAAGGGCATCTCACAACACAACCTTGAAGTGGATGGGACCATGCTGGGCAACCCTCCTGTCAGCCAAGAACAACAAGATGAAGCTACAACGGGTTGGGACGCCTGAAGAGTGTAAAGGTGTGGGGAATGTTTTCTTGGCACACTTAAACTACTAAAAGGTGTTGCTGACCAGGTGCATCCCTTCATGGCTGCAGTCTACCCTTTGTCAAATGGATACAGAGACCTTAGTTTACCCAGTGGCCTGCACAGTCCCCACATCTCAAGCCAAAGGAGCACTTTCGAGATGAGGTGGAACAGCATGTTCGTAGCATGAATGTGCCACCGAAAAATCAGCAGGAACTGTGTGACGCTGTTGGGTCAGCATGGACCGAGAGGCCTGTGAAACGTTTCCAGCACCTTGATGAATCCACACCTCGAAGAATTCAGGCTGTTTTGAAGGCAAAAGGGCGGGATCCTACCTGGTCCTGCCTGTTTGTGCAGTTCTATGCACTATTCTATTCTGTGTGAACCTATCCTGTTGCCTTATAATCCCAGGTCTGTCGTGTAAGCTTATTATGGTGGCAGTGATTTTACTCATTTAGCTGATACTCCCATCCAAAGCAATGTAAAAACAAGGCAATTGGCAAGTGGTGTAAAGTGTTTTTTAATTCTGAGTTGCTTTCACCTCCATGCTCAACATAGTGCTCAAATACGGCCTCGTTCAAATGAAGCAGGTTCATTATTGGTGCTCTAAGGAATTTAAGGCAACTGACCTGAAATACAAATCATTTTGGAGAAGTTTGACACTTTTCTATAGCCATTATCAAATGGTGGAATTGTTTAGTTCAAATATCAGTTCCAATATTTGAGATAAATTCTAAAACAATCCTTTTTCTAATACCTTACATTGTTAGATGAAAGTAGATATTAATAACCCATAAAGTAAACTATTATTTTACAGTAGATTTAAAATCTTTGTTCATGCGATTCATTTTTCAAAATAGAACCAGAAGATGCTTGTATGAATGCCTATTTTAAGAATCCAGTAATGTGAAGCTTATTTTTATTGTTTGAAATGACGATACAAAAAATACCAGTAGACATTAGCTTTCCATACCCAGCCCTTTGGAGAGTGCGGTGCTTTCACTGGCGCCTTGACATATGAGTAGAAATGGGTACGAGGCCATTTAGCTTTTATGTCTAAGAGGTTCTCTGCTCAACAGTAGCTCCATATATCTGTCTATTTGTGGTGCTTTTTCTGCTGCCATGATCATGAAACTGTCTCCCAGGTGTTACATTTATTTCCTGACACTGGTACAAAGCCAAAAGCCAAGCCAAGCCATTGATAATATGCTGTAACATGTCAAAATCGAACATCTCACACGACATGGGAAGGTTTCAGCAGGACACCAGACCAAGGTAAAACAATATTTGCAAATAGGTGTATGTTTGTTTTTATCCTCAAGTTGCCAATCACAGAAAAGTAAACTCTTGTAACCTGAAGTTGAAGTACTTTCTTGAGATCGATTGCCTAAACCTTCTGCCATTTATTGTATTGTCTGATGTCCCCACCCAGCTGGTACTGCAACCAGTTCAAACGAAAGTGATGAATATTTTGAAAATACTATTTGACCCATGTCTGTTGATATGGAGCAGAAGTGAATGCGTAGCTGGGGAAATAACCTCCAATCTTAGCTCCGTAGCTTCAGGGCTGGAGCCAAGCGGGGGGTGGGGGGGGCAGACTGGGTGACAGCAAAACGTGGCCTGTCTTTGGGCGAGCCACCTGCCTCCCATAACCCACCAGCCATCTTCTCCATGGCAGATGTGGAAGGGGGTGGATGACAAGAAATGGACAGAGAAACAGAGGCAGAAGAGACAGGGTTTGACCTGGTGGCTCAGTCACTCAGTGTATACCGCACCTTGTGCACCTTGTGCACCTTGTGCACCTTGTGCACCATGTACATGTGACTGCTGAGGTTAATAAGGGGCTTTACACCTGGCTCCTGCTGTGCTGTTGCACTTCCCTCTATTGCCTTCCTCGTCTCTTCACTGTAAACAAAAACAAAGCCTGAGAGAGGCTGCCTACTTTCCATGAAAAAGAGAAAGGCAGGTAAGTTAGCAAGAAAGAAATGAATTAAGGAAGAACGAAAGAAAGAAGTACATGACGTCACCCTCTCAACACTGAATCATATCCTCTTTCTACTACTCTAATTGCTCTGAAGTAATCTGTCAGCTAAATGACCATAAATGTGCATTAAAGAAACAGATCAAAGCAGTATGACTAAGAGAGATCAGAAAGAAAGCAAGACAGAGTGACTGAGAGGTCAGAGGAGGAGAGCGTCATGGATCTGACTGGGTGTCCTCGTGTGTTCTCCCTCCCTGCCTGGAGGGTAACTGTAACTCTGCATGAAAATGTAACCAGACAGCCAGTGTTTAGCACAGGAGAGGGGAAAGGAGTAGGACGAGAGAGAGGAGGAAAGGAATAAGGAAGGGAGAGGGAAAGAGAGGGAGAGCCAGGATGGAGGGAAAGAGAAAAGAAGAGGAAAGGAACTTGTTAGACGAGGGAATTGCACTGATGCCAGGAAAGAGCAAGGCAAGCAACCAGCATACAAGGTGTCAAAACTCTGAGCATGTGTGTGTGTGTGTGTGTGTGTGTGTGTGTGTGTGTGTGTGTGTGTGTGTGCTTGTCTGTAATATGTGTGCTCAAGCTCTCCTGGCAGGCATTTGATGGGCTAGTGATCCGTGCTGCGCCTGGTTTGAGCCACCTGTCACACACACACACACACACACACACAGCTTGGTTCATACTAAATAGGAAAAACACAGCCCTAATAGGATATATCAGAGATGCATTTTTGTAATTAACGTTGAGTAAGTAACAGATTTTTAACCTACTTATGAAACTTTAATGCAGCTGTAATGGATGTTTGATATTTGTTTGACTGCAATTATAAATAGGAACATTTTCAGTCATTGTAGAGAGGAAACTATATTACCTACCAGTGATCGATACAGTGTGGATAACATTAGCTGGGTTTGATGTATTTATTTAGAAAACCTGATTGGTTTAATGATTCCATTCATATTAATGGAATCGATTAAATAATTCTATAAAATATCCTCAATGCTGATTTGTTTTTTTTTATCTTGATTCAGAAATGATGTGATAAATAGCGATGGATAGGCTTTGCACGATCTGCTGGACAGATGAGTTGAGAAGTGAGATATCCCTCCATGGATTCTTAAAGGACATGACAGCTTATTTATTTGCTTAAACCCGACTGATGGAAACCCTCCTAATCTACACTTAGTCTGTTGTGACATTTCAAACCTTTGACTGAACTTGACTCGACAGTCAGATGGAAACATAGCAAGTGTGGGGTAAAGGGGCATGAACCATGTGGAAGTACTATTGCTCATAACTGTTGTCAGAATCAACCATCTTTACTGTCTCAGTGTGTTGCCCACATATGACGCGCCTTGAGAGAGAAAGTAAAAGTAATCCAGTGTGACTAACACTGCTAATATATCTAAATCCTGCTAATGCAGAGCGGGTGACACGACTAATAGGAATTCAGGGCCACTAATGTCACTAGTATGAATGCAATGCTACTAATGCAGCTCTGCTAATGCTAACAATAATAATGATGCAGTCCTACTAATACTACTAGCCTCAAATAATACTGGTAATATGTTGTTGCTGCCAGACCTGCTGCTTTATCCTCTCTTCTCTCTAGCCTGTATCACTCTATCAGTAGGTCAAGGACACAGTTACTGCGGGTAGGGAGGCCATGCAGCGTGTGCGTGTGCGTGTGCGTGTGCGTGTGTGTGTGTGTGTGTGTGTGTGTGTGTGTGCATCCGTGCATGCATCTGTGGTAGGGATTCTCACCCAGCCATTCTTTACTAATCCCCCCATCCCCCCCCCCCCCTCTCTCTCTTGCATGGACACACACACACACACACACACACGGTTGATCTGACGGGCCACTTTCTCACTTTTCCCCAGCGGTCCTCTGTGTATTTGTAAACCAACTAATTTACCTTCTATGACTGTGGGAGGAAAGGGACTAAAGAGTAGTACAGATGATGGTGTCACACTGGACACATTTAGCCTCCCCCTCCCTCTCTCCCTCCCTCTCTCTCTCTCTGTCCAAAAGGTAGTCTACTCCAAAATGTCTTGACATTGTCACCATGTCACCATTTCACCTTGCATTTCCATTATTATTTTAGGTATTTAGGTCATTCTCTTATCCAGAGTCACTTAGAAAGTGCAACAAGGGAATAAGTGTAAATTCCAGCATTACGAACAGTCAGTTGTAAGGAGTGCAAAGGTCAAAACAGGCAGCACCCAGATCAACTGCAAGACAGGTTTACAGTCTGTTCTGTTTATTTGCAGGAAAATGAACAGAGTTTGCGTTGATGTATAGTATCTTGCTCAAGGACACTTCAGCAGGACAGATGCTTGTCAACATGGGGGCTTGAACCAGGGTCGTGCTGCCCCTAAAACATGACAAACATGAAATGACTAGCCCTCCGATTTTTGGGGGAAACCCCAGAGTGACATGGTGAACTCCTGGAGGGACGGGTTCACGTAGGTGAGGTGTATAGGTGAGTGGACGTGGTCTCCACCCCGCCCTCCTCTCCCTACCCTGCGCTGCCCTCATACATGTTACATGTTCAACACAGTAAAATCCGTGCATCCATGTCCGTGCAGATTAAATGTTTGATGACGAGGATCCGGAAAGAAAAACCTCCTGACATCTTAATGCGTACTGCAGAGGTGTTGTGACCGTCAGCTGCTTTTAGCACGTTGTGAGAATAATCTCTCACTCGACCTCTGCTCTCTCTCTCCTGTCACACATGTAGACTAGGACCACCACCACCCCCTCCATCTAGAGTGTATTTTTGTAGTCCTGTGTAGTCTTTTGTAGTCTTACCAGGTGTCAGACAGGACTGCTTTGCTACATGTCACATTTTCTCCGGGGGTGCAGCCTCCGAGGGCGGCTTGCTTTAATGTCACACCACAGAGGCTCTTAGTGAACACTGTATGTACACACACACACACACACACACACACACACACACACACACCTACACACACACACACACACACACACACACACACACACACACACACACACAGGCCCAGGGCTTGTGGCTGATTCTGGTAAATGTCAGCTCCTTGAAGCATTTAAACACACAGAGGGAACAACATAGAATAGCACAGCACGGAACGGAACGGCATGCTGTATATATAACAGCTCAGTATGGAAGCACACACTGTTAAATGACCTGTAATATAAAATAAATAGCATAGATAGATAGATAGATATATTGGGACAAAGCAGATATCATCATCATCTTCATCGTCTTTTTCAATGTGGAACGATGGTAAAATCTGACTATGTTGAGATGAACTGTATCAGCTCATGTAGTGGTAAGAGACAAAAACAATGCAACTTGGACAATAAAACCAGAACGTCTTATGATTTGCAATTTTAGCACAATCATCTTTTCGACTCGCCACAATGTTTGATGAACGCTTCCCTATCTTTGAATCAGGCAGGTCTGGCAGAGTGAGTCTCCACACGGAGCCCAGTGGCTGTTTGGAAACGCAACAACGTAAAAATGTGCCATGAAAGCAGCGTTAACTCTAATGCGCCTCGTGGATTTGAATGAAACCAAGCAGAACATGGTAGTGATGTAGTGATGTAGTGATGGATGGGTGTCGAGAGAGTAAAAGCTCATTAAAACAAATAGGGTGAAGCAAACTGGAATACCATAAAAGAGTGTAGTAGGACTGTAAAATTGTACACACTCGTTAAAATACTCATAAAAACGCCTTTTAACAAACAGAAACCTCTGCTCTTTTCAAGCATCGAATAGCATGGAGGACACCACAATGAATGGCATGGCCTCGCCTGCATGTCACCCAGTGCTCTGTGCAATGTCAGTGTCTCTGCTGTGTCAACAGTAGCTATCAATCAGTGAAATAAAGCTGGGGGCAGAGGCTGGTTTTAGCCAGTTGATTTCTAATGGGGAGTCCTGTTTTGTTGCTTTTCCTCCTCCGCTCCGTCAAGTGAGGTTTTTAGTCCGTTAGTGTCCAGTCGGAGCCGTACGTACCCGGTCGTCTCATGCAGAAAGTAAATACAAGGTAGATACAAGTAAATACAAGGGCTCTGCTTTAGCTCCCGCCGACACGTAGAAACACACAACATGGCCACAGAGAGAAAACACAGAGCGCTAGAAGAACGAGAACGATGCGAGCGCCGAAACAGAAAGAGAGCCAGCTGTAAAAGAGGGAGGGGAGCTCTGACTGGAAACACACATTATTACAGACAGGCTTTGATCTAGTCGGCTTCCTCCTGTGTTATTCTCGTTGTATTTGCCTTGTTGGTTGAGTCCGTCTGTACCCCAGTTTTAATTAATGCCCGGCATATTACTGTTTTATGGTCTTGAAAGCACCTCATAACTTTGTTTTGAAGTGGCCTCGACCTCTGCTACTCTTTCCCTGCATCTCGTCCTCTGCAGCAGAACAGATGGATAGAGAAACAGACAGATATGGAATTCAAGATTCAAGATTCAAGAACTTTATTTGTCACATACACACACGGGGTGTGCAGTGAAATGAAAATGTGGCAATGCTCATCTCTATATCTCTAGGACACCTCTCTCTCTCTCTCTCTCTCCTGCTCCTGCTGAAGCAAGGGAGTGTGGGCTGTTTTGAAGTGCTTGGCTTGAACATTTTCAACAACCTCTCTTCATCTGTACCTACTCCTCTCTCTCTCTCTCTCTCTCTCTCTCTCTCTCTCTCTCTCTCTCTCTCTCTCTCTCTCTCAGCGATCGCAGCTTACTTTGCTCTGATTTCAGTAGCGCAGATGACCCTGTGTGTGGGCAGCCTGGATGGCGGTTATGGCATGATGGAGGGAAAGACATAGGAAGGAGAAGGAGAGACGGAGGAGATGAAAAGGGCAAAAAAAAAGAGAGAGAGAGCGGTGACAGAAGCTGGGTTTCCATGCCTTGCTGTAATTTACTTTGGATAAGTAACGGCTTTTTAAACTGTGTGTGATGCACCCAGTATTAGTTTGAAGGCAATTATAAAGAGAGGGAAATACATACAGAGGGAATAATATTTTGCAGCCAAGGGGATGATGATTGATACCATTCACATAATCAGTGTGGATAATATTAGCTGGGTTTCCGTCCAAGTATCATGATGAATCAAATCAGTGGATGTGTCTCTTCTACATTGAGGAACCGGTTCATTCACTCCAACCCTGCTGATGGAGACGCTTGATGGATGGAAACATTGCTAGAGAGTAAGAGAAAGAGACCTAGGCAGAGGGAGGGGAGAGGCGACGTCAGCTCACCGCCATGCTTTCATCTTGTTGAGCTGACATGCGGTGTTCCTCTACCGCCTGCAGTGGTTCGAATGTCCTGTCTGAAGGTGGACGATCTCACCTCCGTCTAGACTGTGACAGGCAGGTTGTTTTAACGTTTCTACTGTGGGCGGTGAGTCAAGGTGCCGCTTTTTCACAAACCATACTGCGGTTGATGATGTTTTTTTTTTTGTTCCAGACGATTCAAGCCCTGCCGCCTACGCTGTGTACCATTACGATCTCAAACTGTTTTGGGGGACAGGTTTGACAGTGACTGGATCCACAAGGTTGCTCTTATCACAGGAGAATGATGTGAAAGTGTACGTCTTGTTACCATCTGTTGGCGCTGGCATTGACTTGTCTGCTGGCCGAAAGCAGGGAAACGCCAAGGCTAACAGAGAGTGTGTAGTTCACAGTGGAGTTCAGCACACACAGGCAGGCCTCCTGGCTCAGAGCTACCATGAATGCATGAGTGTGAATCCTGGCTCTTGCTGCGCTATTGCATCTATCTATCCTGTCTCTCTCTATACTGTCACCAAAAAATAAATAAATCAGTTGTTGAGGAGAGTGGACTGCCCACTCTCCTTGAAAAAAAACGAAATTTCAGATGTATTACTTTGATATGCAGCAGCGTGTACGTGTCCCTAGTGGATTAGAGCGCTCTGCGGCGGTGGGCTGGTGTGATAATGTGCCTGACAGAAGACAGAAAACCTTTCATCTTGAAAATACACTTTTAAAAAAAAAGAAAAAAATTTAATTCCCCAGTAGAGACAAATTATTGCAATTGGGAAGTCTCCCATCAAAGAGTTTATTGTGGAGGAAAAGAGAGTTCAAAGTAATGTCTCTTCAATGCGTGTGCACTAGGGATGTGTCAGTTTTATGAGAAGTGTCTCAATTGTTTAACTGATATGAGTATTTGAATAGGTAGTACCTCCATGAACAAAAACAGTTACTCAATCATCAATAACTGCTGTTAAAGAACATTGTCATCCACTGGCTGTATGTGAACACCCGACTAGCACTTTAAATCACCCTCTGGCATCACTACAGAATTGTATTCATGTTATGACCATATTATACATTAACCTTAACTAACAAAAAACAGATGCATTTTGTTGTTAATCCAATAACTAACAACTGCAAACCTCAGCAATATACTGCAAAAGTCCCTGTGCTGCATTTACAACACTTTAAAAGTCTTCCCATTGATTTCTCATAGCATTGATTTCTCTAACGTCTTCTCTCTCTCTCTCTTTTAATAGGAAGTCCATGAAATTCTGAAAGAGTACGAGCTAAAGTACTGCTTCGTGGACCGCAACAAAGGCACAGGTAAACCTCACACTTACTGTTAACACACACACACACACACACACACACACACTCAGTAGACCCCTTGACCCCTAGTGTGTGTGTCTGCCTTTCCTGGGAAATCTTAGATAGCGTCTATATTTAGTCGGCGCGGCCAGCCAAGCACCTGGAACGTACCGCGTAAACAGCTGAGCTATCACAGCACCAGCCCTGTCCGAAAGGTTAATGGGTGTTTCAGAGCAAAGTGAGAGCGTGATGAAAAACGGGGGCCGTCACGTCACTCTGCTAAGTAGGCCGCCGCGGTGGCGTGGCTCTGATGTGCCGAGGTGGGCGGAGTGGGGACGGGAATCCAGCGTCGAGGACTTCAGAGGGCTTTTTAAGACGATGTTTAATTTCCCCTAACAAACCCCGTGGCGACGCTACCACACTTTTCTCTCTCTCTCTCTCTCTCTCTGTCTGGCTTCACGCTCTTTCTCCACCTTTATCTTTCCCTCTCCGACTTTTTCTGATGCTACCCCTGCTGTTTTAGTCTCTCTCTCTCTCTCTCTCTCTCTCTCTCTCTCTCACACACTCTCTTACTCCTTCTCTTTTCTCCTCTCTCTCCCCACTTCAGTAGAGTACCGCTGGTTTGATTTCAAGGACTTGTTTCAGTAGTTTGACAACATAATGTGCTAACGTCTGGGCGTCTCGTCAGGAGCCTTTTCAGTTCAGACGGAGAGCGTTTCGGCATCGCATTTACATACGTCTTCAAAGAGGTTTGTCGAGGGCTTCGGGTGAAAGACAGATAGGGAGGGAGGGAGGGAGGGAGGGAGGGAGTTTTCTTTTCCCCAGGTAATATCCTTCTGAATTTTATTGAGGCCTCTGTTAAGACATTGAATCAGAGGTGTAGCTATTGAAGGCTTCGTCTGCTCCGAGGCAAGGCCATGAACGCCATCATGGCTTCTTATCTTCAGACTGACGCTGATCGCGATATACAGGAAAGCGCTGATGGCGTTTTTCCAAGGTACTTCTGCTTTATTGGAGAGAGAGAGAGAGAGAGAGAGAGAGAGAGAGAGAGAGAGAGAGATGAACCCAAACCCACGACAGTATGAGAATATGGGAGAATATGCTTAGCTCACTATTCAAAACGCACCAAAAAAAGCATCACAGTGTGTGTGGTCACTTGTCTGTACCCGTGTGTGTGTGTGTGTGTGTGTGTGTGTGTGTGTGTGTGTGTGTGAAAACTGTCCCAGTGTTCATTTTCTTTTTTTTTATTATTGTATTTTATATCTTATTTTACACCAGCCCCTACTACTACAACTACTACTACTACCACTACCACTACTACTACTACTACTACTACTACTACTCCTACTCATGACCCAGGGGACCTGCGCTAAACCATTAAAGCATTAAACCATTGGGCTGCGTTTACTTTTGGGGGATTCAAGGGCTTTGCTGGAGGTTAGGGTTGTTGGCTGCGTCTCAGTGTTTCCTCCAGATACGTTTCAGCAGTTAAACGCCGCGACGCCGCTCTGGAACTCTTCACCTCCTAAAATCACTGCAAATGTGATTGTTTGAGGTGCGAGTCTGCTGCCATTAGGCAGGGTAGACACTGTTCCCTGAGCTTGTGTGTTTGTGTGTGTGTGTGTGTGTGTGTGTGTGTGTGTGTGTGTGTGTGTGTGTGTGTGTGTATGTGTGTGTGTGTGAGAGATGGGAGATTCCCAACTGCTCCAATTAGCGGTGTGGAAGATTGATTGCAAGCCTCCCTAGCTTTTCACTTGCGCATGTTTCTGTGTGTGTGTGTGTGTGTGTGTGTGTGTGTGTGTGTGTCTGTACTGTAGGATTGAATACTAAGCCTTGATCCTCCTTCCTGTGACACCTTGGCTTGCCACCTCCTTGCCAACACCCAACACCCCCACATCCACCCTCAACGCCTATGTCATACCACTGCCATCGTGTGTGTGTGTGTGCAAGAATGTGCTTGTATCTATGGATTTACCCATGTATTTGTGTATTTGTTCAGTGTGTGTGAGAACAAGTGTATGTATATGTGTGTTCCAGTGTTTCGGTGTGTGTGTGTGAGTGTGTGTTTATGTGTGCATGTGTGACAGAGCGGTCAGTGTGGCCTTGCCAGCTATTGGATCACTTTTCACGGCAGCTGGATAACATCTCGCCAACCAACTGTTTACAGTCTGACAGTCTCTCTCTCTCTCTCTCTCTCTCTCTCTCTCTCTCTCTCTCTCCCTCTCTCTCTTTCTCTCTAGCCTTTCTCTCTCTGTCACTATTGTAAAACACATTTGTTACATAGCGCTCTTTGAAATAGTTTTACATGGAATCAGTTGAAAAGTTCAAGTGCTGTCACGAACATGCAGCAGCGCAGAGTCTGCATATTGTTAACCAAGAGGAATAGATGGCAAAATTAGTCAGACTCGATTTCTTTTTAAAAAAAAAAATGACAGTTGAGTAGGTGGGAGGCATCTCAGCAACACTGTAAATCTTAGTGGAAAAAATGTCATTTGAGCTGAAAGTAAAATGGAAAACTCTGCTCATGTTAACTACTCAATTCACTGCTGCTGCTGACGGAAACGTAAAACGCATCACTTCCTGTACGCCAGAGTTGAAGTTGAATCAGCATTGTGTCATACCGATCAGAGAGAGTTACAAAATGTCATTCTTGCCTTTCTTAGCCAGTTGAAAGTGGAGAGAGAGACAGGACAGATTAGGAGAGAGAGAGAGAGAGAGAGAGAGAGAGAGAGAGGAGAGAGAGGGGGATGACATGCCACAAAGGTCCTGAGCCGGATTCTTACCTGTGACATTGTGATTACATGGTATGTGCGTTAGCCAACTGAGCCACCAGGACGCCCCACGGATTATTACTTTAACCCCCCCTTCTCTCGCACCCACAGACACACTCACACACACACTTCTCCCTTGAATAGCAAACACCGCTGGGCCATTACGGGAATCAAACACTCGTATATCAGCAGGTAATAGGAGGGAGGAGGGAGGGCTGGGGTGAGAGAGAGAGAGAGAGAGTGAGAGGTTCTCAGCATAATCAATCTCAGCTCCTACTGTTGCACACTGAGCACTCAGCAGAGAATTACCCAGGAAACAGCTTTAACCAAGCTGGGTGACCTGTTCTATCTATCTCACATCACAAGCTAGGTGCAGAGGTAGTTTGTTCAGATGTAATCAGGGAGGTGATCAGCAGGTCAGTGGACGTTTCCCCTCACGTCTCCCCCCTGAAACGTAAAGCTAACGATGGATGCTGTTCTAGCAGAGGAGCTGCTGTCCTGCTTCAGCCCCTTCACGTTGACTAGAACGATGTCCAAAGCTTTTCTGATATAAAATTGGAGGAAATTTGGGAGAGCAGGGATGACTCACGACAAATGTTGTGAGCTGAGTTGAAACCCGTGACATGAGTCAACTTGGTATGGATTACATGGAATTGTTCATTTTGATTCCCCAAAAATCCCACATCGCTCTGTGGAGTAAGTATGGATCAGCAAATGTCGTCCTTCCCTTCGGGCTCAGAAGAGGGAGACACAGTTGAATGCTGCTTGTTTATAATTGGTGTGAAATGCACACGTATTGCCTGTGCTGAGTGTGATGTACTGTATGTGTGCAGGCAGGCAGGAATGCACACGTCTTGGACTTTGATTGCTAAGGTGGTCACTTGTGTGTGTGTGTGTGTTAAATGGTGTGTGTCAGTGTGGGAACTTCTATTAGCGAGAAGGATTCCTTTACAAGACTGAAACGATGGGACTCTTAGGATGGATGGGAAAGTACATACAAAGCTGTGTATGATGGAACATGCTAAGGTTTGGCTTCTCCTTTCTAGGTAAAAACCTTCAACAATCGTTTTACTTTATTTTAATCGTTTCAATTAAATCTTGTATTTCCTAGTATCCGTATCATTTATTAACAAGGCAGGGAATGAGATCAATTCTACCATTTTTCTAGAAGAGCAGTCAATTTGAAAACGTCAATACTGATACCCATCCTATGTAAGGGATATGAGATCATGACTAAACATGATCTAATATATTGTTCAGTTCCACATGAATGTAGTCCAGGGAAAAGACTCTCCTGATTCTAACCATCACTAATATTATACCATCTCTATTTTTTTTTATACTTTGTTACCCCAAAGATAATCTTAATTCTTTGTACTGGTAATTGACAGCAGGGTAATTTTTCTGGTTGCACCCCCTCCTCTGCCTCCTCTCAACCTTTGCTCTAATTTAAATCCTTGTGGGAAAATAGGGTGCAGCAAAGGCGATTACCACGATACTCCAGGAAGTGTCCTTTCTCTCTCTCCTGATTCTCTGGGGTGTTATGTTTGCCGTTAGTACGGTAGCTTGTTAGTGGAACCTCGTCTGCCTCCCTTTGGACCTCTGCTCTAATTGAAATGTACTGCCTGGAACAGCCTTGGCATGCCTCTTGCACCTCATGACCATATCAGTTCACTGAGACGGGCTCTGCCGTTGGACTTATTAGGTCATCCTGATGGGAGCAAGTGTGTCTGTGTATGGGTATGTCATTGTGTCTTGCAGTGTGTGTGTGTGTCTAAGCGTGTCCTGCTGTGTGTGTGTGTCCTTGTGCGGCTTTGCTTCAGGCTGTTGCTCCAACTCCTCAGGTAATGATGATGTTTCCTCCCCCCCTCCCCAGGCAGAGTTCATGCCAATCCCTCTCTCTCGCTCCCTCCCTCCCTACTTCCCTCTGTCCCTGCAGCCCTCCCTCTGGTGGTTTTCTACAGCCAAAAGGTAACTAGATCCATGCCACCTTTTTCCTTCCCTCCCATTACAGTCATTTAGCAGATGCTTTTATCCAAAGCGACTTACAAAGGTACTGGACTCTATGTGGGGATCGAACCCACAACCCTGAGACTGAGAGTGTCATGCTATACCAACTGAGCTGTCTGGGCCTGACCACTTAGCACATTGGAGGCATGTTACCAACAAGCCGGCCCTGGGCCTGCATTCAAAAAGTTAAGCATCCATCATTACCAGTCTCCCTGCTCACATTACGATCCCTGGGAATGCCAGCGTTGGATACAATCCCACTATCAGAGTGAGATTTTGAATTGGCTGCCTTTATCCACAAATGTGTGAAATGGATGCTTAAAGCATAATATCGTTGTTGGTGCCAGTCGTTGTTGGTTGCCCCTCTCCTTAACATTATTCCTGGTGGTGTCTGCACACAGTAGAGTTGGGGACGAATACGTCGGGTATCGGCGATCGACTGAATCCAGTGGTGGGGGGAAAAAATGTAGCCTAGCTCAAAACACTCAGGGTTTCCTGCAGCATTTGACAAGCAGATAGCCCCGTTGCTAAAAGAACACTCCGCCTTCACTGCAAAACCCTAAAAAATACAAAACTTATTGAGACCAATGAGAATCATAGTAATGTATTTATTAGCCTACAAGTAAGCTGGATGTGACTTTTCAAACACAATGAAAAGCAGTTGAATAAAGTGTATTTACCCTTGCCTATGAAACAGAAGTGGAAGACATTACGTGTGTGTGTTATTTTAGGTTAGCCAGCCACATACACATTGACATGAAATGAAAATGAGGAAGCACACACAACGACAATGAATGCTTGTTGATTGAAGTTGATTTTAGACTTAAATGACCCTGGCCTTCTCCTTTAATCCCTTTTTTGGGCAGCACATCCAAAATGTTTTAAATCAGCTGTTGACTCATTACCTTTGTGTTGTCATCCCTGTCAAACATGGGATGTTGCTCTACGGCTGTGTGTGAATGATGTGAAAGGATGTTCAATTATGACTTCATGGCCACGGTCTGATTCATCTTGAAATAGAAATGGTTGGATACATTTTCAACTTGTCAAGGAAAAGTCAGCCTCTGATGAATGGGGTTGTGTGTATTGGTCTATACAGTATATTGACCCGCCCACTTGGCTTGTTCAATTTCTAATAGGATTTCAATATATGGGCTGATTTGAGCTCTTTCTTGTGGGTTCACCAGAGAAACATTTCTGACATCATCCGCCCATGTGGACCGTCAAACACTAAGGACTTATGAAAATGAATAGCTGAATGATTTTTAATTATTTATTACTCATCAGATTCTATCATCAGTGATTCAGCCTGAGGCTACTATCCATTGAATAACTACTAATTGACCAATGTGCCATATTTATATCCACAACTCAGTTGAGATGATGGCCTATTATTACAGCGGTGTATCTTTCTTAATATGCTGCGATGCTCCTCTCAAGTGTAAATCCAAAAATAACTAATTTCAAGTCTGCATCAGGAACGAGGATGAATTCTGGGCAAACCTTAAGTGACCCGAGAGGCTTTTAATACTGAAAATAAGTGAAGTGTGTTGTGGTCTGGACTATTTTGGTATGAAGTTTCTGCTGCAAAGACTCAACTCTGAACTGAAAGCCAGCCAGATAGTCTGAATTGCAAGCAGGCAGCTCGACAGGCAGACAGATGCACAGATATACATATCGCTGTTGTCGGGTGAAAGTCTCGTATCTCAAGGACTGTAGAATTTTCTCACCCCAAACTTCAACTGAAGTTTAAACATGAAAATCACCAAAATTCGAGTTACAGCGACGATATGTACCTTCAGACAGACAGACAGACAGACAGTTAACACAGTCATCTTCCATCCATCCATCCATCCATCCACCCATCCAGCCAGTCAAGCAACCAACCAAACCTTGAGCCAACCAGTTTCATGCGACGCCACCGGTCCCGAGTGCAGCAGAAGCCCAGAGGTATGTGTGCTAATTCGGCAGGGCTGCAGGACCAGGGATCTGGGAATACAATGGAGAGGGTTATCCTGGGAATCCCATCCTTTCAATGGAGGCCTTTGTGTTTGCTGCTGCACTGTCCAGTAATGACAACAAAGCAGCCAAAGCTCATTGGCCTGTTGCTTTGTGTGCGTGTGTGCGTATGTGTGCGTATGTGTGTGTGTGAGTGAGATACAAAAATACAACCCATGGGACCAGGATGGGCTTAATGAGCAACTCGTCCTACAACAGTAACACCGTCTATCACCGGCGTCCATGCCTGTGCTCTTCCGTTTGAAGCTCAGCTATTGAAACACTCGTGTTGATACAATCATTAGGCTTCTCTTAAGTCTGTCGTGACTGCCTAGTGGTTGTTTACATCCAAGAGCGCTCGCCTTGATTTATTTTTTTTTTTTTCCCCCAGTGTGTAAGAAAGATAAATATATTTTCTTTGGGTGGCTGTGGGGTTGTGTTTTCCTGTGGTAATGATGCTGGTGAATGGAGAGTTGATCAGCTGGGTTTCTTAGTAGTCTATGGCATCTAGAAGGCTGCACGTCCCAGTTGGATGTGAAAGTCAAACGGTTTACTGTCTGAGGTTTCTCAATTAAGCTCATCTAATTGGACCATCACATAATAATAATAATAATAATCCCACAGACGGTTCATTTAGCGTTACCTAACTGTCTACTGCAACACTAACGTACTCTTATACTTCAGTCTGACTGTCTGTACTATAGTGGAGAGGCTACTTTCACACTCAGACACTGTGCGCCTTGAAGGAGCACCGATGTGCCGCGTCACAGGCGCAATGAATCATGGTCATTGTAGTTCACTAAAACGCTTTCGAAAAACTGCTTTTGAAAACCCCATCGGCGAGCAACGGCATGTTTGAGGCATCACAGCATTTCCTTTGGTGGCTGTTAATTTCCACCGAAATGTTAACATTAATACACATTAATAATAATAATGTGTTAGTGTTATATTGTGCTATAGCAATAAAAAACATAATAAACACACTCATACACGAACATGCACATCTCATGACCATCCTATTTGGCCCAACAGGCATCCATCCATCCATCCATCCATCCATCCATTCTTATGCTTCGTAATGAAAGAGTTAATAGTTGGATTTCCAGTGAGAAGTGTTCTGTCACAACGACACCCACTCACATGACTGCTTTTTCTCTTTTGCTTTACCACACATTAAGAGCAATTATTCAAATTAGAGCATTAGCGATTGGACCTGGGGCTTTGGCTGTGCAGTAGTGCAAGGTGTGAGTGTGTGTGTGTGTGTGTGTGTGTGTGTGTGTGTGTGTGTGTGTGTGTGTGTGTGGGGTTGTTCTCGTAGCACTGCACGGCATTATAAGACTGTTATTTTCTCCTTTTCACTTTTTGTTCTCCCTTCCTGTCTTAAGTGACAACAGCTTTGGAGTCCCTCTCTCACTCTTCTAATTGCCTCCCAGGACAGCAGCTTGTCACCACTCTGTTTTCTCCTTTTCTCTCTCTCTCTCTCTCTCTCTCTCTCTACATCTCTTTCCCTCCCTCCCTCCCTCCCTGTTTCTCTCTTTTTCTCTCTCTCTCTGTCATCATCTGTCCATCTGTCTCCTCTGTGAATCAGTAGATGTAAATCAGTACAGCCCACACAAATGTGATGCGCATGTTTTCTTTCATCACACACACACACACACACACACACACACACCTGTTACTGTACAGGTACAGTTCCTATCTCTTGCTTCCAAGCTGGCTGAATATTGTGTGTGTGTGTGTGTGTGTGTGCGCGCGCATTCCCCTCGTCCATTGTTTCCCCATCTTGAGACATCTCGACATGACTTGGAGAGACATAAATTAGGCCAAGTGCACTGTGGGTAACTAATGAAGCGATAAGTGCCCCCCCCACACACACGTCTCAGCTTGTTAAAAACCTCATCATGTTGATACCTAACGAGAAGATGATGATGATAATGATGATGATGATGATGGTTCCCTATCAATGTGCCTGTTCTCACCCTTCCTCATTCGCTGCACTTGCTCATCACCAGGCTGCTGTGGCAATAATGGGACTCAGATTATCCAATTATGTCACTAAGTTGATATACTGCTGGGCCAATTATCAGTTCCTAGGTCACAGAGCCACAATCTGTGTGTTTGTGTGTGTTAGCATGTACATGTGCATGTACTGTACTTGTGAGTATTGAATTGTGTCGCCCTTGTAAATGAACACACACATGCAGACTCACTCATGTGCAGCAACGACCCCAATGCAATAGGTGCAATATAATTGGCAACATTATTGTTATTATTACGCAGGATGAACATTTTTAAAATAATTTACAAAATGATTGTGAGTTGCTGTGCAGGAGGATTGTACAACGTTTCCTCCTGTCTCTGCTGCTAACTAGCTTACAATCTTTTATTCAGCATACCTCACATTGCAGGAACATCAGAGGAGGTTTTGGCTGCATACTCTAGAATAGCCAATACCTTGTTATAGTTTTCCGGGATAATTCTGGCATCCATTTTTTTTATCCTCCTATACCGCCCACCCTCAGAGTGCCGACCTAGACATTGAAAGGCACTGAGCTACAGCGTGCGATGTCTACTGGATACGAGAGCGATCGCTTTGGGGGAAAATGTAACAAAAACTGGATACGAAATGACCTAAACAACTTCTAACCAGCTGTAGAAAACGAAGCAGCATCAGTGATTCTTTTGAAAACAAAGCAGACCTTATGCAAAATCATCTCTGGGGAACACGAGCTCCAAACATATGGTGAGAAATACGCAGGTGTCATATTGACTTCTGCAGTGTATTAACCCTGAAACACGTTATCCTAAGGTTAGGACAGATAAGACTCAAGTTCCCCTCTCCACTAACCAAAGTTGGTGTCAGCTCAGGGTAGGTCACAGTTTGTGCACTGACCGTATAGAATCTGCCTTATCTTACACTCACACACATGCACCGATGCATTCACATATGTTTTCACACACACACACACACACACACACACACACATGCATATATACACACACACACCTGTTATGGTCTGATACTGACTGGCCACAGTGTTATCAGGGCTGTGAAGCTTGCTGCCTGTGTTCGGAGGGACACGCAAATGGACTTACAAGATAAGAGATGACACCCCTTAAAGCAACCCCGACGACCACACACACACACACACACACACACACACACACACACACACACACAGTGCTGGTTTTTGGTTTTTAGATCAAAGAGAGAGGAACTTTAGCTTGTTTAGAATATGCATCTGTCATTCTGTCTGTCTGTGTGTGTGTGTGTGTGTGTGTGTGTGTGTGTGTGTGTGTGTGAGAGAGAGAAGTTAAGTTAACAGTTTAAACATAAAGCATTCCTCATATCAAGGAGGATGGTTACCATAATCAATTTGTCATAACTGAACAGCAGTTTGTTATAGTACTTTTACGCTTTATGTATTCAATGTCTGTAATTTTTGCATCGTAAGAATCTGTGTGGACCTTCTCCTTTTTTTCGAGCAACGTGCAGGTTCCTTTCCTCTGCAAACAAAATGAAGCTTACATATAGAGCTGTCAGAACAGAGCACCCCAGCGTACTGTGAAAAAAAAAAATGATTTGTACATTGGTTTCATGCAGGGAGGAATTTCACCTCTCTGACTGTGATTCCACAAAAAGTCATTTCAAGCCCTAGGGACAAAATGGCCTTCTCTCTACAGTACTGCTCCACTAAAGTACATGGCCTCTGTGAACATTTGCTGACATTGGAAGTACTATTGGTTCATTCTGGAGCAGGAGGCTTTCACGTGATGGCGTTGTGCAACCAGTTGAGGTCTGGGGATCACCGTTTTCAGCCAGGGAGGAAAAGCCTGACAGCAGAAGGCAACATCAAGCTTGTTCCATAGACAAGACCAAATCTTTTTTATGCATCTTGATCATTTTTTGATCATTTGCACTCATCATCATTTGCTTTTCATCTTCTGATGTTTGACGCTATGTTTACATCTTTCTACATTGTTTAATTGTAGCGTCATCCTCAATGCAATCACAGCCCCCAGAACCTAGACCGGCATGCTCGCTCTGACAGACGTCATGAAAGAAACGTGGAGGGAAGCTTGATTCTCGCCGTGTCGAATTTGTGAAGTTTAACTTTCATGTTGAATGCAGGAACTGAACGCAAAGTTTTCATTATGAAACGTATTAAAAATATTTAATATCTGTTTATATTAATCTTGTCAGATGAGTCAGAGTTCCCACACTGGTATGGATTGTTTTACCCCGGACCAGGGGAAGAAGAGGAGCGAGGGAGGAAACCAACAGAGGAAGGGGTTGTGGTAGGATGTGAAAGGAAATTAACTGATGGATGGAGGCTGAAGGGTATGATTGACTGAAGATGACACAGATGCAAAGACTGATGAGAACAAGGAGGACATGAGGGAGGGCAGATGGAGGGAGGGATGTCTGGAAGAACGAAGAGTTAAGAGTGATGTTTTGGAGGCATGGATGGATGACGAATCATTGAGGCAGCGGAATGATGAAATGTACAGTTTATATAAGTGTTCAGTTATTCACATCTGAAAATATTTAGAAATAGTCACAAACCTCCAGTAGTTATCGTTTATAAAAGGCAAGCGACCCGAGCCCCTTTGAATCAGTCGCTTGGATGAATTCAGAATTCAGTCAGAATCAAAAGGTGAGGTTATCTTTTGATGATAAATGCAAATATACATCATTATTCTGCAAAAAGACTTTCACACAAGATGTAGCATATCAAACAGTTTCCAAAATGTTGAAAATGATGCATCCTTTTTTTTTTTTAGAGTGAAGCGTTTGAAAGAGGGATAGAGAGGCTGAATGAACAATGTAGCTGTGGGCGGATGAGTGGGCGGCTGGACCAAGAGATGCTGAGTGCTAGATGGTGTGAGGGTCCACTCAGCGCTGCCTCTCATCCCTCCATCCCTCCATCTCTCCATCTCTCCATCCATCTATACATCAAACATCCCTTCCTCCCTCCATCCTCCCCCACTCTACCCATTTACCCCCTCCTTTATAATTCGATTCCTACTACGACTGCTAATAATAACAGTATTATAAACTTCCTTTATTTAGCTCATCGCCTACAAACAACAAAACAAAGCCAATAATATAAGATAGAAAAAAATGACAACTTTCAATTGTAGCATTTTTAAACATCAGTATACAAACATGGTGGAATGATTCAGTCTGCTGTTGTGAGAAACTCAGAAAGCTGTAGCTCTGTTTGTACAGGAAGAGCAGCCTTTTCCTGTTTTGTGCTGTAAAGCAACCCAGCAGATTTCCTGTGAAATCCGACCTGGTGGCACACAATGTTAAATGCAGTTCGGAGGCCGGTAGATATTGGTCTTTTTTGTTACAGTAATGACACTAACATCTCAAAATGAACGTGGCAATGATTTACTGATGTTAAAATTCTACACACAGCACCTTCAAAACTGGGTTGCATAAGAGCGACGGGCAAATGCTTCATATAATATATATATAGAATATAATAACAAATATCCAAGGCCTTTCAGAGGACTCTCTGTGGGGGCCGCAAGCTGGAGAGCTGGGGGGGTGGATGGATGGCGATGGACAGAGACAAGAAACAAGAGGAGGTGGTGATGATGGAGAGGAGAGCGTGGGAGGGCTGGTGTGTGAGAAGACAAAGGGCTCTGAGGAGGAGCGCAACGTTGGAGAGGAGAGGGAAGGATGCTCAGCTTGTCTTGAAGTGCTTTCGCTCCTGTAGCTACTATAGCAGAGAGAGGCAGAAAGCCACCAAGATTCAAAAGGAGGCCGACGGCTTATACAGAATTAAGAGGCGCAAATCAAGGCTGTACTTAAGGCTGTCTCCATGTGGGTGTGTGTCTCATGTTTCTGGGCATGTACTGTATACATGCAGATGGTATTAACAGGTAGTTCGAGGCAAGCCGTCTGTCTGTGTGGCAGACATGCACTCCCATCTGGGCTTTCTCTGATTTGGGAGACGCTTTCACATTCTCTGTTTTTTGTTCTCTGTCTCTTGTTTTATTTTGTAGGATCTCATTCGCGTCCTAAGCTGAAAAATCTTTCCGGACAACGCAAACGCCCTTTCATGTCAAAGCCAGGGGATGTTCTCTGCTGTGATTTGAGGATTTATACACTTTGCTGTTCGCGGTAGAGAACATCCTCAAGGGTATCATTGTTGTGACTCAGAGGACTGTGTGTGTGTGTGTGTGTGTGTGTGTGTGTGAGAGAGAGAGAGAGAGAACATCCCTCTGAGCCCATCTGGCCTAGTTCACACTCCTTGACACGACCTCACACGCTCAGTTCAGATTGAAATTGCGTCGGTGATGTAATTTCCAAAGTCCGTATTACGTTTCCTGCCTTCCTGCCTTCTGCCTTTCATCTCAGAACCACATGGAAATCTTGGACAATGTTGCTCCTCTATGGCCTTCGGCAGGGAGGACGATTGGCGAATGAAGTCAACATGTATAACACAATAGCCTGCAAGGGATAAACACCATGTTGAGTTTCCTATTAGCTTCAAAATGTTGCTTGTGGATCGTGGCTTTGAAATTCATCACAAAATCACTCATCATTCTAAGATGAAGAATTGGCTGACTGTGGGTCAAGGCACAAAATTGGTCTTTTCTCTGACAGAGACAGAGTACTAATGTTTTAATGAGCCTGGGTCAACTAGATTTGTTGAACACAGAGATAATTCATTTCAGTTTCTGGCTCATAAAGTTTGAGAACCCGGGGTCACTAGCTTGGTCACGGATCATCAGAGGAATTAGATGAGACAATAATTTCCTGTCATGACATAGTTGTTCAAAAGAGGTTGTGGTAATTACACAGAACAGACTAGAACAGGCTAGGATACACTGTGTTGCATCACCGTATTTTGTGGTGTTGGATAGAGAAGAGGGTTTGAAAGTAAAAAACGAAATAAAAATATCAAAAAAATATATATAGTCACTATCAAACTCCAATTTTTGAAGCCGGGGTATTTCAGCGTAGGAGTAAGTTTACACCACGGGGAAAAAGATGGCATTACACAAGGTCAAAACCTGGACCAGGCCGCACTCAACCTTGTCCTCCATCCTATCCATGGGGTCCCGAAAATGTCTGAGGACCAGCATAACAACTCTTTTTTTTTTTAAATTCATCAAGGAAGAAAGAGTGACACGTGTTAATTAAACTAGCACAACGGTGCACTGGGTCCCCGTCGGCCCACTGAGTTTGTTTACTTCCGTGAAACACCCTGAGACTAACCGGCCTCGGGGGGCCAAGATGAAAGGCGGTGGGACCACCTTGCACCCAGCGTGCAGGATTGGCCCCTTGAGTTTCAGGCGTTCGCCGTGTCACTCGTAACTCCCCTGGTTTTAATTAGCTCCTTCAACGGGGAACAGTGGCAGCGGAATTGCCGCCTTCGAGGTGATTTCAGCGGAAGATTTATTTTCTTTCCCGGCGCCCCGACGCACTCTTCATAGCGACTAGAGGGAACAATCGACACGTTCGGAAGCAGAGGCCCATAATTAAGACACTGGCACATTGTGTATATATATTTTTTATGTTTTCTTCTTTTCTTTTTTTGGTAATTTTCACTTGGCAATCTGTCAGCAGCCCCCCCCCCCTCCGTCGTCACCGGGCTGTGAATTATAAGATTATTGTGTAAGCTATTTAAGAGTCTTTTGAGTTCTCTCTTTATCTCGTGGAGAAAGTATTGAGCTGGATTCGACTTCAGCCCACGCTTCTCCGGCTGCATTGTGCCTTCGGAGGCAACAGGAAAAAAAAGAGCTTTAGGATAAAAACCCAACCCCATACTCTCTCCATTTCCTCATAGTGCCTAATGTTAGCTAGCATACTTAGCGGGTTAAAACCAGATTAGGCTCTCAGTTTAGTGTAAGAGATCCATTAGAGAGAGAGAGTGTGTGTGTGAGAGTATTAGATGGAAGTTGAAGTAATTGATTTGGGTGGAGGTGGTATGTGGAGGCAGATGGCAATTGAGATGGAGATACTGAGAGAGAACTAGAGAGAGAAGGAGTACATAGAAAGAGAAAGATGGATAGATAGAGACATCCATTGATTGAAGGAGATAGAGACAGACAGAGAGAGAGAGAGAGGGGAGAGAGAGGACAGAAAGATGCAGAGAGTTCAATAGGTACAGAAAGAGATACACAAGCAAAGAGAGAGACAATCAGAGCAGCAAATACCGAGAGACACAGAGACATAGAGATGGATTTTCAGTGTTTAAACCCCAACCTGACACTGCCACAGAGCTGCCTGAGTGATACAGTACAAGGATTTCTATGAGAACATTTGAAACGCCTTTGGAGCAGCTGTGCCAATTGCTGCTCATTTTAACATTTCTTGGCCCATGCTGTATTCTTCCCTCCTACGCGCCGCCGGCACCTACCGACCAAATCCGCACGCATTCATAGACGCCGGCACAGTGCAGTTTATATTGTGACTACGGTTCCATAGTGTGGTTGTTTTTTTTAATTCATTTTTTTCGACATTTCTGCTTTATTGGCCAGTTAACAGTAGAGCCAGAGAGGAAAGATGGGAGAGAGGGGAAGGATGCAACAAAAAGGTCCCAGGCTGGATTTGAACCAAAGATGTCATGGTTATGTGGTATCCAAGACAGACCAGGTCCTGAGTCTTTTACCAAAGATCCTGTGTATTGAGAAATACACAGGATCTTGTGCTATTTTGGGCGACTGAGCTTTGATGTTAGAGGAAAGACGGGGTGGGTGAGAGCAGCTATGTCATTGGGATGATGAAGTGGTCGCCTCCCATCACAGACCCTTTGGTTGAATTCGTCCCGTGACACCTCCAGAGGCGCTCAACAGGACCCTTCTGGCCAACAGTCACAGGCTTGCAGGGACGGCTGACCAGGCTGGCCAACCGCTCAGACTGAGTAATCAGTTTGTTCTGAACCAAACCGTCGTTCGTGGTGTTGATATTTTACTTGGCTGTGTTGCCCCCCCCCCCACTGATGAGCGCAGTAGACACCAGCTGCCATTGTTTTCATTTGAATAATTTTACAAGCAATCAGTCTGCAATTTGTGAGCCTGGAACCTAAACTCCAGCCTCCAACTTTCCATCTCCGCAGGGGGGTGGGGGGTGGGGGGTGGGGGGGTGATGATGATGATGATTTGTTGTGCACTCAGAATCCAAGATGGCACTTGGCATTTTTAGCATGTCCTCTTTGTTGCTGGAAAAGGTTTTTAGTGTATCGCAAGACTGTAGCCTCTCTTTTCTCCTTTGCTCTTCTCTCTGTCGATCTCTCTCTCTCTCTCTCTCTCTCTCTCTCTCTCTCTCTCTCTCTGTGTGTGATTCTCAGACACCCACATACATGACCTCAAGAGCACACACACACACACAGTATGTGTCTGTCCTGTTGCGTATTGAGGAGAGTAGGCTGTGCTGCATGTGACCTGTTGATCAGAGCTGAATTAGTCATTTCTTTTTGTCCCCCCCATGGGTGCTAGCGGGTGATGCAATTCAACTAAAACCCGAGGAGTGGTTTTGGGAGAAGCTGCTCATGGCAAAGCCTGTAAACAAGCACCACGATTATATCAGACTTAAAAAGGTCTTAATAATCAGTATTATAGCATATTTGTGTCATTTACTAACATTGGAGAGATTCTGGTCTTCTGTGAGAAAGCGCTGCAGCATCTAGTCGTTGTTTCATTGGGTCTGTGAGATGTCAGCATCTAGTCGTTGTTTCATTGGGTCTGTGAGATGTCAGCATCTAGTCGTTGTTTCATTGGGGTTAGACGGTTAGATGTTTGCAATTCAAATGCGTTCTGGTTGCTCAGCGTGCACGCCTGCTGTTTTTCAACAGTGCCCCGCTTCATACTCATTCAGTTATTGGCATTCATACCTGAGAACTGCCCAGTGCAGCCTCAGTTTTCTACCGTTGACACTGTTAAAACGTTGGGTGCTTTTTGCTCAGCGGTACCGACAGTAGTTGTTGAGGGAGGGGAGGGCACTTTTTTTTGTCCACGTTTTCCGAGCTGGGATTTGAATCGATGATGCCCCGGTCTCACCTCTCTTTAAATTACTACTAAGCAGACAAGTTACCTTTGACTTATTGGATGGTCGGGTCACAGTATATCCACCCGCTCAGCATTGTACCCACCTCAGATTACACTCTCGCTCCACACAAAGCGTTGTATCTCCGAGTGCTCTGGACTCTGATTTCTGTGGCGTGTGTTTGTCAGAAACTGTGCTGGAACCCCAATTTCCCCATCGTTTAGTTTCGGTTATTTTGATGAATTTTTTTTGGTATTTTTTGTTTCTTACCCCGCCCCCCACTCTCTTAACATAACTTTTCTCTGTATGCCTTGCTTTCTCTCTCAGACACACACACACACACACACACATTGGTTTTCTGGCCATGCTACACATTCCATATCAATTTAGTACCGCCTCATTTCACAGCCCATGAATCCCTCCATGGTTGCGTAGGCACAGGGGCAAGGGTGTTTCAGTCCATTGAGACCAGCTGAATAGGCTTTTAATGTTGTATTACACACACTGCTGTCGCTCCCTACAGCCTACTGCCACTGTTATATATAGTATATCTATATATACATATGTGTGTGTGTGTGTGTGTCTTTTAACTGTGCCGATACAGAATGATTTTCATAGCCTTCTCAAATCTCACATAGGATTTTACAAGACACAAGCATAAATGTGCTACATGTAGGATTTTAACATCAATAAAGCATTACCACATTTATTTTGATACATTAGTATGATTAGTGTAAATCAATGAGAACAATAACAACAATAACAACAATCTTTACAATAATCATACCAAGGTGTCACACAATTTAGCAACGATATATTGTTTCAAAATGCTACATGTAAGTAAATGTAATACGGTGGAATAAACAACAATTGATTATTGAAATATCCAACTTTAGTTTAGTTTTTGCGTGTGTGTGTGTGTGTGTGTGTGTGTGTCACAGTGGATTCCCCCTAGCCAGTGACTCCCTCTGGCTATCTATCTAATGTGTTGTTTTCTCTCTGTGTATCTCTCTGTCTGTCTCTCTGTCTGTCTGTCTGTCTGTCTGTCTGTCTGTCTTTATGACTGTCTATTTGTGTGTTTGGCTGTGTGTCCCCAATTTCCTCTTCCTCCTCTCTTTCCCCTTCTTCTTTCCCCCCCGGCCTATCGTCTATTTTCCTTCGCCTTTCACGCGTGTTGTTTTGTGTGTGTGTTCTTTTGAGTGTGTGTTTCATTTCTGTGTTTTTGTGCTTTTGGACGTCTCTTCTAAATGTTTCTTTGCGTGGGTCTACCTGGTCGTCTCTCTCATGTGTCCCTGTCGTTTATGTGTGTGTGTGTGTGTGTGTGTCTTTTTTTTTTTTCCATGTCTCTGTTCTCGTCGCTGTCCCCATCCTGTCCCCTCCTCCAGCCTTTGTGACTTTGCTGAACGGGGACCAGGCTCAGGATGCCATCCGCTCCCTCCATCACAGCACAGTCCGGGGGCGCTTGATCAACGTCACCCTGCAGCCCACCGACTCCCTGCTCTGCCTCACCAACCTGCCCCACACCTTCACCGCCCAGCAGTTTGAGGAGCTGGTGCGCTCCTACGGCAACATCGAGCGCTCCTTCCTGGTGTACAGCGAGCTGATGGGCCACTCCAAGGGATATGGGTTTGTTGAATACATGAAGAAGGATTCAGCGTCGCGCGCTCGCTCTGAGCTGCTGGGCCGCCCACAGGTATGTCAACTTCTATCATTTTATGGTGTTCTGCTTTATTAGATGGTGTGATGAAGGTCATGTTTTTAACCCATTTGTAGGGCTGGGCTGGACTTGATTTCACTTGACTTGACTGGACTGGACTGGCACAAAAACTACACACTTACACTGAAAGAATAAGAACTAAATAATATACGGTTGAGAGGTTGGAGAAAATGAAATATCCCTCCCTCAAAAGAGAAAAAAGCCTCAAGTTGAATTCAAGGGCTGAAAAGAGGAATGAAATCAGCACTTACAGCACCAAGAAGTTAGTCATTTTATGGAAGAGCAAGGTCATGAATACACGAGGAATGTTGTTATGCTGTAAAAAACCGCTCCAAGGTTTTTCACCCGTCACGGAGGGACAATGGAGGAAACAGACGACAAAAAAATGGTGGAATTCACATACATTCCATTTTACAGGGCGCTTATGATGCAGTAGATGCACATGACAGTGAACAAATTCATAAAATTGGTTAGAGATTGCTCTAATCTCATTGTGCAGGGGGATCGGTCATTGATGGTGCAGTGGATGGACGTCAACCAGCTGAGCCAGGAGCAGAACCTCCACTCTAAGTGTCTGTGTGTGGACAGGCTGCCTCTGGACCTCTGTGACTCCGAGGAAATGACCCAGCTCTTCTCTGAAACGTACAAACCGGTCTTCTGCCAGGTACGTCGAACTTATACCTGCATGCTTTACAAGTGTGTGTTATTAATTTGTACTATTGTGCAGTATGTTGACAGCGGAGACACTCGTGTGTGATATGAGAATGTCCTTAGCTGATATCATGATCGTGACATGATTGTGAGTTTTTGTTTTTACATCCCATGCAACAGCAACATCAGTATCTTGCACTTAACTGAGAGACTAAATCAGGAGGCTGCGGCTTGTTGAACACGGTTCTGCTGTGAAACAAGGTCCTCTCAGTGTAGGTCTATAGGGTAGACATGCATTTAGAACAGCAGAAACTATATGAGAAATGTCTTCCATTGATGGTGTTACACTATTGCACTTATTGCATGCTGACTATTTAGTTCATACAATTCTAAAATATTAATAATTAGGACTTCTATGACAGACTTATCGTCACTAACGCTTCTGCCGCTCTTTCGAAAAAACAACTCTGAAAGTACAGTAACTCTGAACCCCAGCACACACACACACACACACACACACACACACACACAGTACCACCGGTCTAACATTAACAGGTGAGAGCTGCTGATGTGAAAACTTTACAGAGGTCAGCTTTCCTATAGGCCAACCTCCTGCTGCTCCTAGCAACCGTTTCCACGGTGCAGCCTGTGACTCCATCCCTACCCTCCAACTCTAATCCACTCTACTCTACTCTCTACTTCTGTCCTGGTTTTTATCACTCTATTCATCCCTGTTCTCTACCACCGTATTCCAGTACATCCACCCACCTCCACATGCCCGTTTAGACATAACTCACTGGGTATGTATCTGTAATCTACTGCGTTTTCCAGTTTTAGCTCCACCCCTCTGCCCCACTCCCACACAGAAATCAATACACCCACATCATCCCGATCCTGTGATGCTTTGTAGGCGTTTAGCTCATGTTGCTTCACTGTTGCAGAGCCAGCAGGTTTGACCTATGGTTCAGCGTTTTGTTTGTTTGTGTGTGTGTGTGTGTGTGTGTGTGTATTTGCGCTACATGTACAGTAGATGCAGTATATGTTGTGGTACTTAGCTTATGAAACTTACTAAACCCACATATTTGCTCTTACACCAGTAAATAGGACACAGAAACAGCATAGAGGGATACAAAAACACTGTAGGGATTTCCACTTGTCCCTCTTCTCCTGGGAGGTCAGAGGTCAAGGTCAGCTACATAACAGCACCCCTGCAGCTGGTAGGGATTCAGTGTCTTGCTCAAGGACCCTTGAGCGGTACTGCTACTTGCTGACATGGGGGCCTCCCACTGCACCACCCTGCTGCCCGATAGAAAGAAGTTTGTCCACGACTTAATCTGTGTGTTGCATACTCATTTGTCATAGATCATGACTCGACTTCTTACTGTAGTGCACTTGAAACTGTCTTACATAAACCTTCTGCCTCCTCCACGTAGACCATCTATTATCACTCCACCTGCACAGTACACTTAACCCGTGCCCTTAGCCCTTAGCGCTATAATTCTGCTGCCTACAAGAGCTCCTTCCAGGCAGTGTGAGTCACCAAGGGAGATGGAGGGAGGAGAGGGTTAAGAATGAATCAACTGCATTAGAGGGATGGACGTGTGGATGGAGGAAGAAAAAGAGGGATGGGAAGAGGAAGAAGAGGACCTAGAAGGCCAGACCTATTAGAGGGAGGATGGATGGATGAATGGATGGATGGAGTGAGGGAGGAGAGGGCTGAGAACGTCAGGCCTAATAGACGGATGGAGGGAGACAGGAAGGCATGGAGAGATGACGTGAAGTGGGGAAGAGGCTTAGCATGTCAGCCACAATAAGAAGATTGATGACTAAAAGGTAATAATGGCAGCGGAAAACAAGTTAAAAACTCACATTTATGCTAAGGAAGCAAAAAAACTTGGCAGGGTGACGACAGTTGTCAGTGGTATACTAATACCTATGTGTGACAGGTTAGAGGTATAAATGGAATGACAGAGCCAGGGAAGAATATATTGATGGATGGATGGATGGATGGAGGGAGGAGAAAGGTGGGTATGGACGGAGTCAGGCACTAATGAAGAGAATGCCTTCCACAGTCAACAGGCCATAGGGCAATAATGGCAGACTAGTCTGACTCAGCAGAAATGTTCCTGTATCTGGCCCACTACGGTCCTCTATGTCCGATGTCGGTGCCACAGAAAACACTAGACACACACACTAGGTGACGCCCATCACACCCTTTATATTTGTTTGCCACCCTGGTTTGCAAAAGGAGTACAAACACTGAATTTCTTTTCACGGCTCCCAGCCAGAACCTTCTCCTACAGCTGGTGCAGCACTTAAAGTGATAATACACAACAATTCATATAAATACGTGAATGATAATAAATACATGTTATGGGAATGCTGCCCAGAAATTAACCTCCCAATGACTTGGCCACTTTTCTCCTACATTTAATTTGTTTTCCCCATTTTTCTAACTACAAAGTAGAGGCGAGTTTGAGTGAATACAACATTCTGTATTTGGATTGAACCCCAGTGAGGATTAGACCACGGTAACTTTGAGTGCCAAACACAGGTCAGCTAAGAGGTGTCAGCTACGCCAGGGGGATACCAGCTAAACCAGGCCCTGCTCCAACAGTTGACTCCGGCTGGTATGCAAACTATCACTACGAAGCCACTGACAGAGCTTGAAGAACTCTTGAGAAGGCAATTCAACAGATGTCTCAGGTGGCCCTATGCTCTATTTTTTTTAAGGAAAGAGGATGAGTTTTGACTATCACCATTAAGCAATGGAGTTCATCACAAGATCACACGAGTTTCTACTATAAACTCAGTGATAGTGGTTGAGGTGGGCAGATCTTTGACATTACCTTGTTTGTTGAGCCCAAGTTATAGATGTCCCTTTATTTATGGACAGTTGGTACATTGTTGGCAGTGGAGTTTGAGTAGAGGTTATGGTTAGGCATGTGGGAGGACACGATTAGGCCATTTATGTATTTTATGTCCTGATATAATAGTGTACTATAACACTATTCCAGGGAAAGTTGCCCTGTTGGACAGTAAGATGTTCAACCCCTGGACAACTGGGAGTATGTAACCTATAAGAGGTTAAGAGGTGGTATATGTACTATTTGGGGTAATTATTTGTTATCTACCCTCCCAATAAGGAGGACGGCAGTCTTCATAAAGTAAATAAGATATTGAGGGGTGTTGAGGATGGACATATGGTAGTGGCTGGGGATTTTAACCCGATTCAGGATGGTGTCCTAGATAGAACAACATACTTAGAAGTGTACCTAAGGATAGATTTGCATCTGCTCACGAAGGACCTTGATCTAGTGGACATTTGAAGGTTGAGGGAATACACATGCTATTCACCATCAGTCACATTCAAGTGCATGATTGAGTCTGTTATGGACCGTGCCACAATGGTGCTTTGTCTAACTGCAAGTGTTAAAAGAAATAGATGGAGACGTAATACTTTGCTTTTTCAAGACCCAGTATTTGATCATTTGTTGTCTGAAGATCTTAAGAGCTTTTTTGCCAGACAAACATTAGGTCCACAGAAAAGTAGGGACAGCTTGGGAGGCTTCAAAGGCATTGACAAGGGGTAGAATTATAGCACACACTAAGAAAGAAAGAGTCCTTAAAAGGGAGAACGTCTGTGAGTCGGTATCCCAGTTAAAGGGAAAAGAGAAAGAACTGTCAGAGAACCATAGTGAAGCTTTGTTGAAACAGGTGTGTAAAATATGAGTACAAAAAAAGCAGAGTATGCCCTGTTTAGACTCTGTCTAGACTAGACTGGAGAGTAATCAGGCACATTACTGACAGCTAAAACAAACCGAAGCTGGGGGGGGGGGCATGTGGTCACTAATGTAAAGGAGATTAATCATTTTTTTGTTCAAAGCTTCAAACCTCAGACACTCATACAGACCTTGAGAAGCTGAACTTCTCAGGCTATCATCAGACCAAGTGGAGGAGCTGGATGCTCCTGTTAAAGAGGAGGAGGTCAGAGAAGCTATTCAGTCCCCAGGGTTGGATGGCTTCCAGACACTTGGATGTATTGGCACCTATCTTGACAGAGGTTTACACAAGGGGATTTTACAGGGGCTGTTGCCTGATATTTTCAATGAGGCTTTAATATTGTTGATTCTTAAAAAGGGTCCTTTGGATTCAGGAAGCTTTTAAGCCTGTGAGTTTGGAAAATGTGGATTAAAAGATACTTAGAAAGGTTTTGGCCAAGAGGCTTGAGAGGCTGTGGTTATACACCCAGACCAGGTGGGATTCGTAAAGGCTAGGTCATCTTCTGATGACGATCAGGTTTTCAAAAGTCTTTGTTTTGGACAGAAGGCCAAAACAGAGAGATAAATATGTGTTTTCCAATGTAAACAGCTTAGTGTAGACGTGGCCTTGGTTTTGGGCCTGGATTCATAAATTGCGTTATGTTGATTTGTGCAGATCCAAGACCACCAGTGCTTACAAATGATCGCCTTTCTTCAAGTTGTCAAGGAGCTCGAAACAAAGGGACCCACTTTCACCGATGTTGTTCACTTTATTTCTTTGGCCTCTCGCAGAAGTTGTATTCTTCATGCAGACAATATCCTCTGGCTTGCCTCGGAGCCTGCGTCCTCTGCCCACATTTTGCTAGACACAATGGAAACACACTCAGATATCTGGCTATAAAATTAACTGCCATAACAATCTCCTGCAGCTGTTAGTGGATTTCAGTTTAAATGGATCTGGGATGAAGTATTTAGGGGCTAAGCATTGGAACAGTTATGGTTGCCACCTTGGATGGACACAGATTGACAGAGAACTCATGGCCCCTTTCAAGCCATTTGAGGCAAGGTATTGAGAATTTCCCCTGTAAACATAGGGATAGTCCTATCTGGATTGAGCCCTCAGAACAGTCTTGTCTAATTGTTTTTTAAATTACTCTATAATATGATCATTTTATGAAATGTACGTGTTCAACTCCAAAAAAGGAAATACTACAGAATAATTCATGCTGGAAATGTAAGATGTAGTCGGAAGCTTCCTAGATGCAGTGTGGGATTGCCCGTTTTGGAAAGACTTCACAAAAACCTAGGAGAATGTTTCGAAAAACCTTTGCCAGAATCTCCCCGACTCTGTCTGTTGGGAGATAGATCTGTGTTAGCACCGGCGATATCCAGGTCAGCATTTGGTTTAGCACATGCAGGGTTTGTCACTGCAGCTAGAATTATGCTTCGCCAACGGACGAGTCAGGTTAGACCAGAATACATGGAGTGGGTGAAACTAATGCAGAATGAATTAATGATTGACAGAATACGTAGGTACGGTACCGTTTCATGAACTATATTAAAGTGTCACCAAAAGGGATGTGTATTAATTCATTCTGAAAATCTCAATGAAAAAATGGATTATAAAAAAATATATCTAAATAAATAAATATTTTGCTGCTTTCTATTTCTATCTCGGTAATTAAGATAACATTTGTGAAAACAGGAAGTGATGTATTTTTCGCTTACGTTATTTTATGCAGCCACAGCGATTTGTTTGGAATAAATAGAAGCAGCGATAGCCACCGTGGCTGAACAGACAAAGAAAAGAGCGCCACCTACAGAATCTCAAAGTTCATCAACAGAAAATCATCACAGTACTGGACACACTGTTTACCACTTTAATAATAAATTGAAACGAAGTGTGGAGAACGAGAATGTGGGGTGAAGGCTGGAAACATTAGAATAATGGCAGACTGGAAACTCTAAGGATGGATGGATGGATGGATGGATGGATGGATGGATGGATGAAAAGATGAAGCGGCGGGTGAGTGGATGCAGTAATGAAAGAGAAAGTGTAGTATAAGCCTGAAAACCACCCTCCAGAGTTATTGGCACTTTTGTGACAAGGAATAAAATAGGCTGTAAGAGATAAACAATGCAAGTAATGAGCCTTATTATCCTCTGAGGAAATGTTGGCATTTACATTGTTCTATTCAGAAGTAGTATAAAAAAAAGCGGACTTCCACTACGTGATGTGCTTTATTCTGAAAAAGATGGTTGTCACAATCATTGGCACTCATTGTTGCACAGCTAATTAAAGTCTTTCAAAGTACAATCTTCATTCTAATAACATAGACGCTTGTCACAATCATTGGCACCCTTTGCCGAACATCTACGTTTTATTCTAAGAAAATATAACACAATGAAAGGTGTCACACGGAATGACAAGATCCCACCAAAGTTTGTTGGTTGGTGAAATTCCACTTCCATTCAGCAGAACTGTTCGAGGCGATCTTTCCAATTGTACCCATTCCCTTTCATCGCCAGTCACGTTTTCTCTCACGCGATCATCCCCTGTCCCCCGCTATCATCCAGCTCAGCTTCATAAAGATCTCTTATAGGGAGACTGGCCGCTGTGACAGGTCACGTAACCGCACTTCATAGACAGCTGTGACAGGCCGGTCGTGACCTCATCACTCCGGTCAGACAACTGACGCTGCATTTACAGTCACGTACACACACATACACACACACACATTGATAGGGTTGTTCCACCGAGGCTTAGCCCTGCCAGTGTCACAGTCAGCCTCTCCTTTGGCTGGGGACCAAGCCTCGAGGTCAAGAGCTGTCACACACACACTGACAGCCCGCTTTAGGGCCTCTGGTTTCAGCACACACACATGCACACGCACACACACACACACATTCGTAAAGAGATAGCGCCATGTATTATGTAGTTGGATTTCTGACATTATCCTAGAGAACCAGTACCCGGAGCGTCTGCGCTACACTTGACATAGATTCATGTGTTAGGTGTCAGACGATATCGCCACTTGGATAGTTATCTCCTTAGAAATGTCTGATATCTGCTGACAAGATTCAACACCATGGGCAGCACTTCGGTCCAAAAGGCCTTGACTCAGAAACCTTCCTCATCTGTTTTATTTAATAGCACACGATCAAACAACAAAAGGCACATTAATCCAATGTTACACCTATGCTGCATCCTGTTCCTTAAGAGGGAGAACCCCAGTGATCTCACTCCGTATCTAAAAACCGCAACAAGACTCTGCATATAGGATTTTATATCTATGTGAAATTAGTTGTTATGGCAAATTCTAATACGTTCAGTCAGGAATACTCTCATAATGACGTTAAAACCATTTATTGCACAACTGGTCATACAGCTGTATTTGGCAGTAAAGGCTCTACTCTCTAGGATGCTCCCTGTATTAATGCAACCATCATGTTTAAAGGGCCACCTTGTTGTGGCCAACGTGATTGGGGTTTGTTTGGATTCTTGTCACCACACCCTAATAATCTTAATTATCTTTTTCCCCATTGACTTCCACAGTAAAATAAAGGAAAAAATCACTAAAAGTGCCTCCTATGTATTTTCACTAACCATAACCCTTTCATACCCTTTCAATATCTCTCAGCAAAGTGCACTAAAACTCAAGGATGACACAGCCTCTTGAGTGTGACCGCACTTTGATTTTACTCATTTGGCAGAGATGTTTGAACACGGTGTAAAACATTGGGCTGGCAAGGCGGCCTTGTGGTTAGAGTGACTGTCCTAGAAAGGGTAATGGTCCAATCCCTGCAGCAGACCTGTCTTGTCAGATATAGATATAGATATAGATATAGATATAGATATTGGACACACTAGTCTGACATGCCATCTGAATTTTATGCTTCTTTTTTGTATTGTTTTGTGTTTTTATGTATGTATGTGAATGTGTGTGTGCAACGCCATGCAACTGCAAACAACTTGAACTTGAAACAACTTAAATGTGAATTTTGGGCTGCACACACACACACACACACACACACACACACACACTCCAACAGCTGCCATATCGATGGATCATGTACGCCCATGCTTACAATTTTCTGTCTGCTTGTATATATCTGAATTATATTTGAATCATCATTACTTACACACACTCACTCAGTTGATGATGGCTTGAATTTGCACACATTCCCATTGAATCAGATTTAGTATTTCCACTGCATTACAGTGTGTGTATCAGACCCACTCCAGGCTTATTTGTTAACGATTGCTACGTTTTTATGTGTTTTATTACATTTTCCCTCTTTCTGGCTCATATCGTCCCTCACCCTCTCTCCCTCCCTCACTACCTCACTAATGTTTCTCACCTTCACTCTCTCCCTTCATCCTTCTCCCTCTCTCTCTCCCTCCATCTCTCAACTGGTAGAATTGTTCATGTCATTTCCATACAGTTTGCTTAATGTATACTGATGATGATGGCCTATCGACCCACTCCTCCACACATCCATCCATTTACTCCCTCCATCCATCCCTCCCCCCTTCCTTCCATCCATCCATCCTCAGTTCAGGCTGCAGGGAACAGCAGACAAATGAGAGGAGAGTAGGAGGGTTGACAGGGAGGAAGGGCGACTTGATTGAGCGCTGATGGTAACAGGCATCGGTGCACTGGCTGAAAAAGTACATGCATTTGTCTCTGACTAACTAGTTTACTCCACTGGTACAATTTGTAAACAAATGATCCCGTATTGTATATGATTGTGTTGTATTTATTATAACTGGAATTATATTGTTATTGTGTTTTATTTGAGTTTTTAGTGAATGAAGGAAACATACTACTACTATTGCTACTAACACTACTACTACTGTTACTACTACTACTACTACTACTACTACTACTACTGTTACTACTACTACTACTACTACTACTACTACTGTTACTACTACTATTACTATTACTACTACTACTACTATAGCTGCTAACGCTACTACTACTGTTACTGTTACTACTACTGCTACTACTACTACTGTGACTACTACTATTACTATTACTACTACTACTACTATTACTACTATTAATACTACTATAGCTGCTAACGCTACTACTACTGTTACTACTACTACTACTACTACTACTACTACTGTTACTACTACTACTACTACTATTACTACTACTACTGTTACTACTACTACTACTACTACTACTACTACTGTTACTACTACTACTACTACTACTACTATTACTACTACTACTACTACTACTACTACTATTACTACTACTATAGCTGTTACTGTTACTACTACTACTACTACTACTATTACTACTATTACTACTACTATAGCTGCTAACGCTACTACTACTGTTACTGTTACTACTCCTACTATTACTACTACTGTGACTCCATCTTTAATCAGACAATCAAATCAAACAATTTATTTTAGCAGGAAAAAACTTATTTTTATATGCTTTCAAATGCCTGCACCACCTCAGGTGTACTTGATGTATGTTGCCAGATACGTAAACAGTCTCAGAAAGTTTACACAGCCCTTGAAAGGTGAGATAAATCAAGCATGTTTATTTCAAGTGGATTCAGCCACTGGTACCAATATGTGGAGTGTTGTTTTAGCCATGAGCCATTAGCTCTCAACCGTAATCATTAGCCAGTATTATCCATTAGCCGTAAGCTATTAACCTGTCTGCATTATTTAGCTGCTCTTAAATGTACACACTACAATTGATGACTCAAACTTCAATTACGAGAGGCTTCAAATGAGACAGCAATGTTACTGGCCAGCTACACACTCCAGCCTTGAAGGATCAAAGCTATTGACCAGTAAGCACGTAATAGCCTTGTGCTGATTCTTAGCCCATTGTGAGAGAGAGAGAGAGAGAGAGAGAGAGAGGAGAGAGAGAGAGAGAGAGAGAGAAAAGAACTGTCTCAGCTCAAAGAAAATCTTATCTGACATGATCTAGAAGATACGTCCTCTTACTGTACTGACCTGGGGATTGACACACACACACACACACATATATATATATATATATATATACTATTGTTTTATGTTGTTTGTAACCTTGGTCTTAATGTTTAATGCAATGGAGAAGTGAGCTTGAGGTTAAAATGTGCTGGTTAAATGTATTGCACCCCTGCTGCAAAGATTTGGGTGGATGTTGCTCAATCATTGTAGTGCCCTTGAGCAAAGCACTTTGTTCCAAACTGCTGCAGTGGAGTCATTGATTAACTGTGGCTGCACTGGGTGTGCACTGAATGTGTTTATGCTTTCAACCTACTGCTCCCACAGGCCGCTGTTGGAGTGTTTTCTTAGACAGCTGGCCTGGATGAAGTTTAGCAAAGTTTAGCTTTAAATCTAAATGGGTTCATTCTGTTAGTTTTGGTGAATCTGTACAGATAAGGTTAATTGCCATCACCTAATGTCGATGTTTTTTTGTGTCTTATCTTTCAGCTCGCTCAGGACGAGGGCAGCCCGGTGCGGGGCTTCGGCGTGGTGGAGTACGAGAGCGCAGAACAGGCGGAGGCCGTGCTGATAGAGATGGACCGAACGCTGGTGGGAGGACAGGAGATCCGCCTGTCAATCTGCACCCCCGGCACCTCAGGGAGAAGCACCCTGGCCGCACTCATCGCCGCTCAGGGTGTGGTGAGTGTAATGCACCCTAGAGATGCACAGACATACATACTGTACATATCATGCATGCACATACTGTACAAACACGTGTATACATGAACATACTAGTATTACGCCTACCCTGCTCTACTTTCTCGTGCTCTCTCTCTCTCTGGCAGTCTTAAAACCTGAACATGTGTCTTAAGCATCCGCTCTGTATTCAGAAATAGCTTCTCCACATAAAACACACAAAGAGGAAGCAACAGTAATTCACCTAAACCAATGCAGCGATTCACCAGAGAAACATTGTGGCCACATTCAATCCAAGTGTATGTCCTTTTATACACAATAGAAACAACAACTATGTAGACACAAAGCGCCTCTGTCGCTTTATGCTCACTTGCATTACTTCATTGTACATTTCTTGTATTTGCGTCTGAATGTTCTCTGAATTGCAGGAGGACAATTATGTACAACTATCTTACTGGTAAATAAAATAAAAGCGGTATGCCGATGGAAGAAATGAATGAATTCAGAGAAAAGGTGCATACGGCATCCCAGCACTTGCTGAGCATATGGAGAGAGATTTTTCATTTATTGAGCGCTGACACACACACGTACTCAAACAAACACACACACACACAGCCATTTGAAAAAGCCAGTACCCAACTGGTAATTGCACGTGTCCGATATCGGGATGTATTGCAGGTTCTACACAGCACATATGCAAGTGAGTAAGGACGTTCTCGCTGAAATAGTCCATGTAGCCGTGGTGCCTCTCCTGCAGAGAATAGGGGTAGCAGATAGGCACTGACAGGATAATTATAGTTCTATAGACTGAATGGGCTCCTCTCTGTCTCCTTATGCCTGAAATAACCCCCACTCAGCCCTGCCACACTGTATGACACTCACACACACACACACACACACACACACACACACACACACACACACACACACACACCAAGATGTAAACATAAAGTCCTGATCAATAGTGGGAAAGGCACAATACTGTTTCCACACTGCTTGATAAGCCACACACACACACACACACACACACACACACACATTGCTGCATATTTTCCACATATAACCATACACTCACACACACACTCAAATACTACACGAGTGGGTAAGGATACAGCAGTCTCTATCTCAATGCATGTACAGTCACTGTCAACTGTGTGTGTGTGTGTGTGTGTGTGTGTGTGTGTGTGTGTGTGCATGTGCAGAGAGATGGTGATAGGCTTGGCAGTTGGCAGGATTTCAGTCAGGCATCATATGTACTACATATACATAGGTATAAAAGATTGTCTTTTACGCCTAAGGGAAAGGACACACACAAAAGATTACTCACATGCATGACACATACACCCACCTACACACACACACACACACACACACACACACACACTCACACACACCTTGTTCTTGCTTGAACTGTATCCAAAGCAACTCTGGATGGGTAACCAGCCCACTGTGGGCTCAGCAGGTTTCCTCAGGCGCCATATAGTTGACAGTCGTATTGATGCAGGGACTTCAGGTTAGACTTTGATGCTGTGGTTGTTTTAATATGGCTTAACATTGGAGGCCGGTAAAAACCCATCATCAAAAGCCAATGAGACTCATTCACAGTGTCTGAAGTCATTTGATGCCCCATTTAACGAAGAAGCACCAATTGCGTCGGTGCAAGGAAACTATAATGATTTTCATGTTTTTTTTGGTCCTTGAAGGGTTAAGCAAGACCCAAGGACACATGAAAGCCGTTCATCACTGCTGTCTAATTTGGTAGGGGCACTCTGGATCAGGTGATGTCTGTCTAGCCAGCCGTCCGTCAAACATGATATCTCAAATGACATTTCCCGACACCACCGGAATTACACTGATTGGCCCGAGGGGAACGCTCTGACTGTATTAATGAACTCTTTATTTTTCATGTCATGCCACACACTGGGATTACACCATTACTAACTAACACTAAACCAGTTACACTCCATGTAGACATACATAGTTAAATGTCAAAATCTTTTACTCATACGTGACATCTCATACACCGCCGGTCCGATTTGGACGAATGTCGGAAGGATGATCCGTTCTGGCATTGGAAAAAAAAATCACACTAATTGCATCTTGTTGCTGATTGGCCCAAGGGGCGCCCGTGTCATTCAACGGGTGTACTGTGTTTTCAAAATGCATGGGTATGAGTCTGAAAGGAAGGCTGACAGCTGCATACTATATTGTGTTATTCCCAACTGTTGCAGAGCAGCAATTACCAGGCACAGAGAGAGAGAGAGAGAGAGAGAGAGAGAGAGAGAGAGAGAGAGAGAGAGAGAGAGAGAGAGCTTGTAGCCTTGAGATGGATGTTGACCGAGGAAGGCATCGCAGGTTGAAAAGCATAGCAGCAGTAACGGTCTGAACCACTGAGAATAAAAAGGACCTTGAAAGAGAATGCTTTTTCTCAGTCAATCAGCTGATTTTTTTTCAAGGGAGGTGAGAAGGAGAGGAGGAGGAAGGAGAAAGTGTGAAGCGAGAGAGAGAGAGAGAGAGAGGAAAGGGGAGGGAGGAGAAGGAAAGACAAAGCCATTTGAGCCTGTGTGGAGAGGTGAGTACCCCCCCGAGGCTCCTGGGAGATGATTGCAGTGAATGGCAACAGCCAGTAAAAGAAACATCAGTTCAGACCTGAGGAGAGAGATCAGGACCGACTCTTCTCCTCCGGTTCGAGGCGATTCGCTGATTTATTTTTTTTGTGAATCTTGAGTGTGAACGCCGAGGACCAGATGGCCTACTCCCTCCTCTTCTCTCTCCATCCTGTTCTCTCCTTCTCCTTACTCACCGCTTCTCACCCTCCCTCCTTCACTGCTTCCTTACGGTCCTGGCATGTTGTGAGTGTGTGTGAGTGTGTGTGTGTGTGTGTGTGTGTGTGTGTGTGTGTGTGAGTGAGTTGCGTGTTTCAATGTGTGGGTGTGTGGCTGTATTTTGTGCCAGCAGCCAAACAGACTGATGCACGGTGACATTTTCTCCGGGAGAAAGAAAAAGAGAAGAGAGAGCTATCCTCCTCCTCCTCTCCTGTCCTCCTCCTCTCCTCCCTTTCTCCCTTGAAAGACGCTGTCAGCTACGAATGGCCTTGTTCAACACTAGCACACACACACACACACACACACACACGCAGGGCAGAGACTCTTATTTGCCTTGCCATAACACACAGGCACACATATTGTATACATAGACTCTCTCTTCCTTCTATCTCTGGCAGGCTGAAGTCAAACTCCCTCCATCCCTGTCAGTAATGCTCTCTCCTCAGGATGTGGCAGGGGAGGAAACAAGCTTGACTTGAGCTGAAGTCGTGCTGTAGCTCAGGGGGCAGACAGGGAGGAAATATCACCATCCAGCTACAGCTGTTTTAAAATAGCTGTGTCTCTGGGCTAGCCAGCCACCGCTCTGCCTGCTGAGCCGTCACCGCCGAGGACGGATCCGCCGGAGCAAAGGGGGCTGCTCCATTCAATTTGACGCACTTTAATTCAACCGGATTTAATTTGAGTCAGCTGAGTTACATTTCCAGAGGTCATGAATGATTGGATTCTTATTTTGCGGACGTGCCTCATGTATTTCAATTAAACGCAAGTCAGCGGAGATCGGTTCCAAGTTCCAGGATGTTTCAGTTCAATTCAGATCGAGTGTATCAGCTTTACTGAGGCAGGGGAAACGCACAAAGAGCAAAGTGCTGCTTTGGAGGTGTGTCATGTTCTTCAAAGAGCAGAATGGAAGAGTGTGCTACAATGACATTATAAGACACATACAATGCAAGAGAAAAAAACACAAATATTAGGACCATATGAAAGGAACAGAGTGTTTTACAGCAGAATAAAATAGACGTATAGAGATTGACAAGTTCAAATAGGGCTGCTGGCTAAGACAACAATATGTGATGTACCCACTTGTTTGCTATGGATTTGAGAGGAAGAATGATGAGATGGGGGTTTTGTGTGTGTGTGTGTGTGTGTGTGTGTGTGTATGTGTGTGTGTGTGTGTGTGTGTGTGTGTGTGTGTGTTGGTGACAGGCTTGGCAGTTGGCAGGGTTTGGATTCCTGCTTCACACGTACTACATATAATAGATTCTCTTCTCAGCCTGAGGGAAAGGACACATACACAAAAGAACATGTACATGACACACACACACACACACACACACACACACACACATATATATAATATATATTGTGTGTGTGTGTTTATTAGTAAGCTGATACTGTGGATACTGTACTCTCTCTCTTTTGCTCTCTATATCAGTTTCTCTTCCCCTTCCTCCTCTTTCTTCTCCTCTCTTCTTTCTCCTCCCCTGTCCCCCTTCTCTCATTCTCACATCCTCTTTTCTCTTCCTCTAGCTCTTCACCCATTCTCCCTCTCTTTCTCCAGCTGCTGTTATCACTTTCTGTTACCTCTCTCTTTCTCTCTCTTCCCCCCCCCCCTCTCTCTCTCTCTTTCTCCTCTCCCCCAAATCCACTCCCCTTTGGTGACATAGCAGATGGGTATCCTGATGTAAACAAGTGTAATGGCACACCAAAGCGATTAGGGACCTCTTCTCATGAAGCCAGATTAGTGGGTTAACAAGCGGACTTTGGGATCTTCAGTCCCGCGAAGACGGCTCACTTTATGGCAGGTACATCGCCATGGTAACTGAGGCTGCACGGCTAACCTGCTCCGGACCAGGTTATGTTCAGGATATGTCTCCTCACCAATCAGCACCAAAATTGGCGGCCATCACTCCTAGAGGATACCGTGGACTTTTTTTATCTTTATTGCAAAAATTCTATTAACAAAACCAGATATGAACAAAATCATTACATTGAAATAAAAAAAATAAGTGTACAGAGGGATATTATTGAATTAACAGATATAGTAAGAAGAGCTCTTCACAGGGTAATGGTCTTTAGAGACAGAACACCTTTGCTTTCCATCAGGGTTTATTATATTAGAGATATAATAAATGTTTGTAGTGTTTCCAGGTGATTTAAATCCTGGTTGGCAGAGTGAGTTGATAAGTTGATCGCCAATGTTTAGTTTTGTGTTGAACTTCCTTCGTGAGGCAAACCCTGGAGCTCTTAACGACGAGATCAAAAACACATATGCTACACACATGCGTGAAGACACACACACACACTGCACTGTCCTTCCTCTTACACGTGTGTGTGTGTGCGTGTGCTTGAATGAATGTGTGTTGCTCCTTCAGATGCTGAGTAATAGGAAAGGCCTGCTACCAGAACCCAACCTGGCCCAGCTCTTAACCAGCATGACCAACCCTGCTGCCCTGCAAATCCTAATGAGACCCTACCACACTGGAAAAAGAGGAGGTATACACACACACACACACACACACACACACACACACACACACATACATAGATTATCATGACTGCAAATAACAGTGTCAAGTGCTGCTGAGTATACCAGTTAAATGTTTTCAGTATATATAGCATGAAAGGCCTTTGCATTGGATTTCAGGATTTAAAACTTAACACAGTTCATGATACACAGGCAATATTGGGATGCACTTATACACACTAACAACAAAAGGTTAAAACCCAATGTACCCTAAACCGGTTCTTCTTTTTGGTGCTACATGACAACTCATACTTAAAGGTTCTTAAAAGCACCATTGTAAAATGTGTGGGGTTTTACATGTGTGAGACACTGGCAATGCCAAACTCAGTGATAGAGCCACGGAGCCAACAAGCTGTGACTAACATGAGATGAGCACTAGCTGTGGGAGGGGTGTCCATGTAAGTGCCACTGTAAATGTATTTCACATGGCAGTCAGGGCATTGGTACATGTGAGTCTTTTCGTCAGCTTTATAAAACCCTGCCTGTTCACACGTGTTTTTTCCTGATAAATCCTGAAATCGTGCGACTTTTGACCATGCTCACAATTTCCTATAAATGGCTTCCAGCACACCCCCATTTAGCCTGGTTATTTTTTTTAGTTTTGAGAAGAAGAGTGTGAAGAAGAAGAAGTGCAATTTCACAGACTGTCAAGTAATCCTTGGAGAAAAAATAAAACGCCTGTTATTTGGAGGCCGAAGCTCTGGTGTTACAAACACAATAAAAATCTGTTGAATGGCAAAAGCAAACGGCAGCAGTAAACGTCGTTCGTTCTGAGCCCTGGACCCGACGAGGTCAGGAGGAAGTGGTGTGATTTCAAGAGTGAGGGCAAGAGGCACATTACTGCACACAGCGCTAGTGTGTGGGCCACTGAGGGAGGATAGGGGACCCCAGTGGAGGAGGATAGGGGACCCCAGTGGAGGAGGAGAGGGGACTCCAGTGGTTTTTTAAACTATAGACTACATCCTAACAATGCAGTGAAAGAAAAAAGCTCTAAATAAAATGTCACCCAAATTCACACTTTGACAAAATCCTTTTTTTTTTTTGCCAACTCGCAACATCACACGAATTGGACTGAAGTCATCGATCGCCCTCTTTCAAACCTGACTGATGCTCTGGACAGGATTTTTGGAGCCATTTTATTTAATTCTGCTTTACGGTTGTATCAACACCTGCATCTCAAATAGAAGCTGCTGAGGGACAAAACGTATTAATACCTGATTGATGTAATTGAACACCTTTAGATTGAGAGTTCAGTGTAATCACAGTAATTACCGTTGATTTGCGGCACCTGCTGAGTGGAGGAGGAAGATGTGCTGACATGGATGTTGACCGTAGAAAATCCCTCCTGGAGACGTCGCGTCTCTAGGTTTGGATTTCATGGTAAAATATGAAATAATCATTAACTTGTAGAAGTTTGTAAATTACTTTGCTTTTATATTTTTACTATATAAATAATAAAATAGAAAAATCACAAACTAGCTTTTTGACACAAGTCTGCACACAGTTGTTTGCAAACATGGAAAGAGGTGTATGGAACTGGCGTGATACTGGCATGTCTTTCTGTTCTACAAATATCATATCTGAATTATTTGTGAAATCACATTTGTAAAACAAAAATCGAAGTCTAAACCTGTGACAGGACGGAAACTATTGAACGAAGAAGAAGAAGAATGTACTTTATTTATCCATTTCTATGAGAAACAAGTATTTGTCTTGTTGCTTGACCAGAGAGGACCCATGTAGCTTTGTACACAGTAGACATAGAGATGTCATGGCTGATGCAGTGATGCAGAGTGTGGTGCCTTTTGGTAGAAATGCCAGGATCAAATACTGATTGTCCTCTTCAACACACACAATTACAAAATGAACCTTGTGGATGAAAATAATAACAAAGATATCAACTAAGGCAGAATATATGTCCAATTAAAGGATACGGGGGGTTCTGGATACACGTACAAACATTCACAAATACATTTCAGTTTTAAAAGATGGGTATGAAATGTGCGACATTTTTCTGGTAACCAGTTGAGGATGAGTCACTAAAGACAAAATAATATTTTTGCTTATTTGGAAGCCATTGTGGACCAAACGTGTTGTGTGTCTGTATCCATGTAGCCCTTCACAGACATCCAATCAATATTTTTTGTATTACTGGCGGCTCCCTTCCCTATTTTAAACCCCAATAGGTTGATGGAAACATGAATGCAGCTCTCAAACAGGCGGCAGTTGTCAAAGCTTTGTGCTGGGAGGAACCCCTGCATATTACCATTAATTTAATTTTCGTTCAGCCTTTGACCAACTTTTGTTGTTTTAACATGTGCAACTTAAAAGCTTTTAAATAATAAGAACTGTCCAGACGTTTGAGATGCATTAACTCCATGTTTCAATGCGTATCAATGTTCCAATCTCTTCACTCTTTGCTGATCTTTCCACTCCTGAGGGGTTTGGATGATAATCAAAGATCCACTACAAGAGTCTCTCTCTCTTAGACCCTCCTATATAATCACCCCGTCGACGGATCCATTATTTGATGAATGGCTAATCAGGTATTAAAATGAAATCGGGTGACATTAGCGGAACAAATGAGAACAGGAAGGAGAGGAGATGGGGCGGTGGGGGAGCTCTTAAAGAAGAGCACGCACAATTAAAGTCTAAAATTAGGACCTTGATTAAATGTTAAACTTTCTCTACCTATTCTGGAGGAAGCTACCATCAGCATTGACGCATACATTTATTATGAGGAGGCCTTGTGATCCGGAGAATTAACACGCACAAAGAAACCCGAGAGAGGAATCAAAGAGAAAGAAGGGGACCGAGGAGGGTGCGCTTCTTTTGTCACATTTAGCTCGTTGATGTCTTTTCTTTTTAATGGGGGGTGGCGCTAGCCTGGAGGTAAGAGAGAAGCAGGCTTGTGACCAGAGTGTTGCGGCTATTAATCCCCAAACCGGCAGGGGAAATGTGGGGGTGGCGTGTGAATGAGTAACACTCTCCATCCACAACTGCTGTTGACATGCCCTTGAGCAAGGCACCTCGGGCAGTGTGTAAATGGATGTAAACCCTCCTTCCTGTTGCAGAACAAGCACATGGTCGACAGAATAGCCTGGCATTGACCTGTGACCTTCCTGTTGCTCGTCTATTCCTCTGAGCACTATGGCCACCATCTGACGTCAGCATGTTGCAGAGACTGTTACCATCTCATCAGTGCAGTGCATCTCTCTTGTAGACTTTTAGATTTTCAGCATTATATTTGACAAGAAATGTTAAATTGTGAAAGTACCAGCGAGAGGCCGGTGCTTTTTGTTTTTTTTATTCCCAAGGAAGCTGCCAGTAACATTGACACACAATTAGGATAGAGTGTTTGAAAGAGGCCACAGCGTTGCCTCGTTCTCCTGCCTTGTTGCATTTAACTTTTGTTTACTCGGGTTTCTTTTCAACTGCATTGACCTTTGAACTGAGGAAATGTGAAAGTTTTAGCGTGTTATTTGTTTTGCGGTAGTTACGTAACACCCCACATATTTTGCGTGAGATTGAGTGATACAGCTTCGTGTCACTCTGGTTTAAACTTCTGCTCCACGGCTGTGTGGTGGTACTATTGATGCTGGAAATCTGCTGTCAGTGAATGAGGGATGGATTGATTGAATCGGGTAAACTGTTCTAATTGGTGCCTGATGGTGATCGATAGATATTGATGTATTTGATGTATTTGATGTATTTGTTGTTTCTTTGTGTTTCTAGGGAAGTATGGCCGTCACGTCAGCCTGCCATTCCTCAGACCTCCCCTCACCACAGCCCTGCTCACACTGGGCAAAGCACACCAGGTCACCAGCACGTCAACATCTGTCTGTGTGTGTGTGTGTGTGTGTGTGTGTGTGTGTGTGTGTGTGTGTGTCCGTGCATGCAGTTTTAAGCACAAATTATGTGTATCCCTGTGCCCTACAGAGTTTAATGAAGAGGAAAGGACTGGTGTGTGTGTATGTGTGTACATTTCGTGTGTGTGTTTGTGTGTGTGTGTGCGTGTGTGTGTGTGTGTGCGTGTCATAATAAAGTGCATTTCTGTACCTTGCAGAGTGCTATGCTGGGTAATGGACTAGTCCTTCAGAACCTCCTGCATATGCAGCTGGCCCAACAACAGCTCCTCCACATCAAAGACAAACGCATCAGCAGTGTAAGACACGTGTGTGTGTGTGTGTGTGTGTGTGTGTGTGTGTGTGTATACGTGTGTATTAGGTTAAGGTAAGGATATGTAAGGGTCATCATTAATCATTGAATGTAGTTGGGGGTGGGTGTGTGTGTGGGATGATTTGAATGTGGAGACCATTATCCAATTCTACCATGGTGTCCTATTTTGATTTTGTTTCTCTCTCTCTCTCTCTCTCTCTCTCTCTCTCTCTCTCTCTCTCCCTCATTCTCTCTCCCTCATTCTCTCTCCCAACACCCACACGATTCCTTCCCTCCTTGTTTCTTTCATCACCTCTCCTCTTTCCTGTCCCTTTTTCTCTCCCCATCCTTGGTTCTCACTCTCCGTCTCTGTCTCTTGTTGTCTTCCTCCATCTGTCTTTCCTCCCTCTCTATTTCCCTAATGTTCTTACTCCTCCCTTCTCCTCTTCCCTCCCTTCTCCTCTTCCCTCCCTTCTTCTCTTCCCTCCCTTCTCCCAGGTCTCTAGTTTGCTAGGGGACCCATCCAGGCTGCTGATGCAGAAGGTCTTGTCTCTGAGACCTCCGGGCCCCGTGGTCCTGGGAAAGGGCCTCCTGGGAGACTCCCCCACTGGTGAGCAGTATCTCATCATCACATTAATTATGGTACCTTGGTATAATTACTGTAAATGAGACCATGGTCGACACAGTGGGGAGCCCTGTAGCAAAGGGGATATTGCTACTTGTCCCGCCTTCCCCCTCCTCTTGGTTTTGATCCCATGATAAGGGATATTGTAAGGCACTGATACAACTGTCTCTGATTTCTTTAGCTACCTCAGTTAGGTACACACAAGTCAAGGGCCCTTTTATGCAAGGCTGTGCAAAACAGCACTAGCTCCAAAATAAGAAAAAGATAAAAGCGCTTTGATAATACTGAAAACGAGAATCCTTGTTAGCACAAATTAATGGGATGTTTTGTTGATTTTTAAGGGAAAACATGAGGGAATAAAAGCAATTTACCTCTTCACCTCTACTTAACAACCCCTCCCTAACTGTACCCTCCTTGTTACATCTCAATAATCTCCGTGTTGAGTGTGCCTCAGCTAATAGCCAATATCCCGCTAGGCTCTTATTTGGGATAAGCTGTTTATTTTGCAACTCACAGATATCGCTTTACGTAGGAATAAATTAATCCACATTGTAGCATGGAGAACAAGCTTACCTAAACCCCCAAGCCCAGAATACCAAGTTAATAGGATAAGGTGTTTACATGCCTCAGTATCCCAAATAGTAATAGTAATAGTAATAGTAGTAGTAGTAATATTTGTATTTCTCAGGTATCGTAATTCTCATCAGTGTAAATGGGAATTTGTTGTTTACATGTGTCAGGAACTCAGGAACAGAGTACTTGAGGATTTTGAATAGTGACAGGATATAGTGACAGGATAGGTGTGGATGTAAACAATACCATGTTAATATCAGGTATCAGGTTCGCCCCTCCATAGTCGTACATCACTACACAACACATCCCCTGGGAACCGCAGCACGTTTGAAATTCAGATACCCAGCTGAGAAAAGCTGTTTTAAATGGAATTGATGTATCGCAGACTCTGTGTGTGTGTGTGTGTGTGTGTGTGTGTGTGTGTGTGTGTATATGTACGTGTGTGTGTGTGTGTGTGCGCACGCCCATCTGTCTGTTTGTGTGTGTGTGTTTGCAACTGTGTTTTGAGGGTTTTATCAGTGTCTGTGTCTGCTGGGATTGTTGGTTTAAGGCCTGTTGGGGCTGATTCTCTTGTTTTGTGGAGGTCATTTGTCACAGCAGTATTGGATTTATAATAAGAGTGATTGTGAGTGTGTATGTGTGTGTGTGTGTGTCTGTGTCTGTGTCTGTGTCTGTGTGTACATATGCAGGTTTATTAAACCCTGGGGTGAATGAAATCTGGGAGTGTGGAGCGAAGCACTGATAAGCTGTGATGTATGAGCAGGCAGTCCATGCTCCATGCTGAAATATTAGAACTGAGATGTCAGCTGAGATGAAATAAAGATGATGGTCATCAGTAAAAGGCATTTCACTTGTTTATCTGACATCTCTCCCCTCTTTCCTTTCCTTCCCTTTCCCTTTCTCCATTCACTTTTCTTGTACTTTCCTCTCTTTCTCCCCACTCTTGTCCTCTCACCTCTTTCCCTCGTCCAGAGTTGGGCCAGGAGTCTGTGCCGGTGTCTACCCACAATGCCACCGTGGTGGTATCAGCAGCAGGCATGATGCCTTACCTCCATGGCCGGGCTGGCGGGGGAGAGCAGAACGGTGCCCTCACTATCTGCACAACTCCTGTTGCCTCCTGCACTTCCTCCTCCTCCTCCTCTGACAGGCAGCCTGCGCCCCCTGGGACCACGGTGAGCTCCCACCCCCAGGGACAGAGCTACTCCCTGGCCATAAGTAACTCAGGCCTCGGCCCCCCTCCACCTAAAGTCCCCGGAGGTCTTCAGACGTCAACAGGCCAGCACAACAGCAGCTCTGACGGCTGCCCCCCGGCTAGCATGGTGAGCATTGAGTACACACACACACACACACACACACACATTTGCTCGCGTTAATACACAGCACCAAGCAATATAATCCCATTCCCCCTCCAGTTCTGCAGCTCATATTATTCTTCATCTAAATCTCTCCAGTCTCACTTGCTCGATATCTGTCTGCCTGTATATCTGTCTCTTTCTGTCTGGGAGAAAAAGTTCTCTGGTGGCTCCAGCAAGTGTTAGTCACTCTCTCTCTCTCTCTCTCTCTCTCTCTCTCTCCACCCCTCCAACCATCCTTCTCTTTTTCTCTGTGGCTAGTTTTGAGTGGCCGGGGGCATTTATTCCTGATTTAGCTCTGTAAGTCTCAGCCTTCATCCATAATACACACACACACACAAACACACACACACACACACACACTGAGTGAGTCTAGGAATAACCAGCCTCAGTCCCTTGAGGGCTCTTCATTCAAGAAATACCCACAATGCACCTCTCTCATCCTTGTTGCTTTTCTGATACCTGCCTCTCTACCTGTCTCCTTCTGCTCCGTCAGCCTGTCTAGCCTCTTAACCACCCGTCTGCCTGCTTCTCCATCAAGCTGCCTGCATACCTTTTTTCTGTGCCTGTCTGTGTGTGTGTGCATGTCTCTCTCTCTCTCTCTCTCTCTCTCTCTCTCTCTCTGAGTAAGCTGGGGTTACCTTCCATAATAGGCCAAGGGGCAGAGATAATCACAGTCCTAAAATGCTAATGGGAAATGATTCCAGTCCCCGTGCTGTCTTCTCCAGAGTGTCTTTAATGGAGGGAGCGTAATTAACAGCTTCCCACCCGCCTATTCAGCTCTTCAATAGCTCACCGAAATGTTTCTGACAACCCTTTTCAAACCTTATGTTGAGGTCGTTGTGTTTCAAATTCAGCATCACAAGCAACAGAGCTGGCAGCAAGCAAACCTTGGTCTGTATCCAGGGTGTACAAAACTGTCCCTTCAGTGTGTTGTTAAGCTGTTGCAGGTCTACGTGGCAGGTAAGGCTGAGGACTAGGGTCGACAAGACCTGTGGGGTGGATGTGGGGTTGGAGGGCCAGTGATTTTCATTTGCCATGTAGTAAACCTTGTTTTACCAAACGCCTCAAGAACGGAAAGTCTGAAGTTCAAAGTTGCAGTGTGATTGATTGATATGTATCTCTCTCTCTCTCTCTCTCTCTCTCTCTCTCTCTCTCTCTCTCTCTCTCTCTCTCTCTCTCTCTCTCTCTCTCTCTCTCTCTACCATCACATGGTTTCTCTCTCTCTCCAGGCTAGCCTTGCTCAGTGTTCTTTATTGGGCGAGCCGCCTAAAGAAGTCAGGCTTCCCTCTAACCCCTACCTGAACCTAGCCAGCGTAATGCCGGGCATGGTTCTGCAAGGTACATACACACACATACACACACACACTGCTGTCCACCCTGACCTGTGTATCGCCGTCTTAAAGATATGTGCAGTATATATAAGAGAGAAGAGAAATGGAAATACTTTTTTTTTTTAAATTGAAATAAGGTGTAGAATAAGGTGTGTCACTCCACTTGATTCAAGAAGCTCTTGAACAAGTACATTTTCCTCACACCCATTGGCAAATTTCCTCATTCCTCATCCTGCCTTTAAGAAATAAAAATAAGACACAACACTTGACTAAATGACTTGTTAATATGGATATTTTTTGCAGTGTGTATGCTTATCCTAGTAGCTGTGTCCACATGATTGTCTAAACCAGTGTGTTTCTTTCCACCATCGCCCAGGGCCAGTGGGGAGTAAAGGCCAGGGAGGGCAACCTGGCTCCGGGGTGTACGGCAGCTCGGTGGCCCCCGTGGCCTCCCAGGGCTCCGGCTCCCTCTCCCACAGTGCAGCAGCTACAGCCACAGCCCCCTACAGCACTGATACCTCCTTTGATTACAGCCAGTACAGCCAGGCCTACACACAGGTAACACACACACACACACACACAAACACAAAACAGGGGACGCACAGAAGCACAAAGGTCAAAGGTCGGCGGTTTGAAATCTCAGAACCGGTTATGAGTTCTGAGATAAGTGGGTGGGGAAAGCAAATGAGTAACTCTCTCCCCTCCCTTGACAACTACTGTCAAGGTGCCCTTGAACAAGGCACTTAATCCTCAACTGCTCCAGTGGATCGACTCGAGGAAACAGTCCAAGTGGTTTTACTGGGCGTGTGTGAGGTGTGAATGTGCAGCAGTGTGTTGCCGTTTCCCTTCCCTGTAAATAAATAAAGGTTATTGTGCATTAACACACACATAACACACATATATGGATATTGATATACTAACATTGCATACACACACATACGTACAAGCTGTGGGGCCTGTCTGTTGACAAATCTGGAGAGAGATGATGGATGGATGGATGGATGGATGGATGGATGGATGGATGGATGGATGCCATAGTGACACAGAGAGAGGGGATGAGTTGTGATTGGGGACGACAGGGAGGTGGAAGAGATGAAAATGGGGATGGATAGTTAGACAGACAGACTGAGAGGATTTGGCAGAGAGCGATGTGCCTCCATCTGTCCCTCTGCTCTTCCTCTCTCCTAACACTTCCCTCCCAACAAGCCTCCCCTGCTGTCTTTCTGTCTGTCTCTCTTTCTTTCTTACTTACTTTCCTTCCCTGCTTTATTTGTCTTTCAGCAAGTGGCATATCTTGATATTTGCAAAGCGACGCAAACACAATTTCAAATGTTAATTACACATTGCTCATCAAAGCAAATGAGTCATAATTAGATAACCAATAAAGCGGTGGGTTTAATTTGTCTCAGACAAGACAGACGTCAGACGGAGGGAAGCCGTCAGCAAGGAGCAGGAGATAAAGTTGTGATTGGAAGTATCTGAACCCGTTTTTTGATCATGTAATCCTGATTTCCTCAAGATTATAGTGAAATGAAAATAGTTTAAAGGGAATTACTGCAGGTGCAAAACTAAGTGAACCTCCTGTTGTATGAGTTACATCAGTGGGTAGATAATTGGGTGTGAAGTTAACCAATCAAAGGTCAGATCTTTGGGGAGGAGTTTGTGGAAAGAAAGAAAGAAAGAAAGAACAGCTTCCATCAGTCTGGCCAATGAATGGACTTGTCACTTTAGACCTTTCATAGCTATTGGATAAAACCTGTGTGAGCCATGTGTGACAGAAAGAAAGAAAGAAAGAAAGAAAGAAAGAAAAATTGTTAAAATTGTACATCTCTGCTCCATCCACCCTCTTGTGTTTGTGCTGAAGGAGGCCATGCAGCAGTGGTACCAGCACTACCAAGCAGCACAAGCCCACAGCTACAGCACTGCTGCCACACAGGACAGTACAGCCACAGACTACAGCAAGGAGCACACACAGGTAACAGACACCCCCTCACACACACACACACTTGTTTTTATCTGTGGTGTGTGTGTGTGTGTGTGTGTGTATAACCTACCCTTTTTTGTGTTTCAGACTCAGCCAGTGTCTTCCTACGGGGATTACAGCTCCTACATGCAGGCAGTCACTCAGTACTACTCCCAGCCTGCAGCAGCTAACCAAGCCTACCCCAGCAAGGTACGCGCACACACACACACACACACACACACACACACTATGTGCGGACAGTCACTCAGTACTGCTATCATCCTGCAACAGGAAAGCACTTTAAACCCCCGTCTATGTCAAACAACCTGTCCTTGTGTAAGCCATCTGTGCAGCGTGTGCCCGGCCGGCCGTCCCCTGGGCTGCTGTGGTGGTATTTACATGCTGTTTGCTGCTGTGTTTATTTGGAGAGTGTGACCTGTCTCTAAGACACTGATACCCTGTTAGAGAGAACACATCACTCTGCACCCCAGCAGCTGATCCAACCCTGGTCAATCTCCATTCAACACACACACACACACACACACACACACACACACACACACGTTGAGGCTGTGTGAGTGTGGAGATGTGTGTCTGTTTGTAGCTAGGTGAGAGTGTGGG